>CAUYPK010157121.1:0-41849 GCA_963574355.1 Loris lydekkerianus
CACCCCCTCCCCCCCCTACGCTGGCCTCCCCCTCCCTCCCCCCCCCCCCCCCCCACACACATACATACTTCTAGAAGGTACCTGATAGTGAACGGGCAGGATCTCTGCCCTCCTGAGCACCATGGAGCACAGGGATAGGAATTGAATCGGGCCAGTGTCTGGTGGCAGATTTCCTAGTTCAGGTATTGAGTAGGCTGAGGTCTGAAGGACAAGTGGAACTGGCTGGTCCTGGGAGGAGGGGTGCCTGTGGTGAGGCAGGTTTAGTGCAGCATGTGGGGTCTGAGAGGGAACTGAAGTGTGTGAGGATACTGAGAGCTCAGTGGGAGAGGGGCGGGTAGAAATGGAGAGGTTGGCAGGGGTCATCCGGGAGGCATTTGTGTTCCATCCTGAGGGAGAAGGGTTTTCAGGAAGGAGTTGACAGGATCAGATTGACACTCCTCATCAGGGGATAGTCAAAATACTTCACAAATGAGAATGACAGAGGTCCCAGCTATCAGGACGAACTACAGCCCTGATGCTGCTGAACTCCAGCCCTGATGCTGCGGCAGTCCCCTTCCTTTCTGACCAGGTGTTAACCTTTTAGTTGCCTAGTGGAAAAGGCCTGGGGTCCTCAGAGGAGGAGCCAGACAGATACAAAAGTGGGTGACCGTGCGTTACCTCTGCGCTGACCTTCTCTGGCTGAGTGCTGACTGCGCACACTCTCTGGGGGCCCCTTGTCTCCACAGCACTGGCAACAGCACTTGACGTGGGCTTGTCCAACTGGAGCTTCCTGTACATCACCGTCTCTCTGTGAGTATCAGCCATACCCTGCCACCTCCCTTCAGTCTCCAGCTGTCCATCCCGCTGACTGCACACCCAGATGGGTTGCCCGTTCTTCCCTGGGAGGACCAGCCCTTGCTCTCTCAGCTCCTCCCTGGTACCTAGCAGCTCTCCAGTAAGTTGCCAGCCCCTTCCATGTGCCCAGCGCAGAGGGGATGCTGTGCCTAGTGGCTTGGGGAGGCCAGGGAGCTCCCCAGAACCCTGAGGATCATGGTAGGGAGAGCCAGCAGCAGCACAGTGGGGGTGGGAGTGGCTGGGCCATAGCGGACGTCTCATGGGCATGGGGGGATGCACGAGGTCATTCTCGCTGATGTTTTGCTCCCTGCCTCCTCCTCTTGTCCTGTTCTCCCATCCTTCCTTCCCTATCCTGTTTTCTGCTGAGGGTGAGATAAAGAACAGAGCTTGGCGTCAGACCTGCAGCCTCTTCTCCCTGGTGATAATCAGAGGCCTCCTAGTCAGAGATTTTTTCCTATTAAAGGTTGCTTATCAGCCCAGACGTCTCAGGCCGGGCTCCTTTTGATCTTTGTAGCCAGCTTGCCCTCGGGGAAGCCAGGGAGTGCCCCCCTTTCCAGCCCACTGATTTGTGCTCTGGGCTCCTTTCTTGGTGGTGGGCTCGAGCAGTGCATTGTGGGCAATTTTCCCTTCTAGGTACACAATGACCAAATCCTCAGCCGTCCTCTTCATCTTGATCTTCTCTCTGATCTTCAAGCTGGAGGAGCTGGTGAGGCCCCCAGCTTCGCTTTTGTCCCTCCTGCCCCCGCAGATGCTAAGAATAAAAGGGGGAGACTGAGCAATGGCCTATCACTCTGTGTGACAGAATAGACAGGCCCAGCCCAGGTGGCCGTAGTTCCCTTTTCTGAGAAGGGTTTTGACACAGGGGCAGTATTTAGAGAACACGGAGATGGGTGTGGTGGGATAATGGCTGAGGGAAAAGCACTCAAATTCAAGGGCTGGGACAGAGAAGGGCCTGGGGTCTCCCTGTCATACAAGGCAATTGTCCCTGTCTGCTAGGTCTGGGAAATGGGGAGGGCCACTTAGGGGCCTAGAACACCATCAGAAAGCACTTCGGTATTGAAAACGATAAAGGATATTGAGTATGTATCGGCTGAATGTCAGTCCTGCATACAACAGTGGGCAAGGACTGTCCAAGACCCTCTGGGGTCAGGCTGAGGGTAGAGGGTTTACAGCCCAGGGGCAACCAAAGTGGCTGCTGGCCCCAAACTCCAGGTGTGATGAACTCTTACCTTTGAGACCCCCCAAGCTAGCTGCCACTGCTCCCCATCCCATTAGCGTGCGGCACTTGTCCTGGTGGTCCTCCTCATCGCCGGGGGTCTCTTCATGTTCACCTACAAGTCCACACAGTTCAACGTGGAGGGCTTCGCCTTGGTTCTGGCGGCTTCATTCATTGGTGGCATTCGCTGGACCCTCACCCAGATGCTTCTGCAGAAGGCTGAACTTGGTGAGCAGGGGCTGCCCACCCCCAAGGAGAGGGGTGTGGGCACAGGCAGGGTGGAGGCAAGTAGGGGCAGCCAGACCTGATGGCTCCCCTGCCCCC
Organism: Loris lydekkerianus; assembly: GCA_963574355.1. NCBI lineage: Eukaryota > Metazoa > Chordata > Mammalia > Primates > Lorisidae > Loris > Loris lydekkerianus. The sequence goes on from CAUYPK010157121.1 coordinate 2,375, forward strand.
ATGCCCTTCAGGCCTCCAGAACCCCATTGATACCATGTTCCACCTGCAGCCACTCATGTTCCTGGGGCTCTTCCCTCTCTTTGCTGTCTTTGAAGGTACGTTGGGCTATCCATCTTGGGGGCACCTCAGGATAGCAGATCCCAAATCCCTGCTCTGAGCCTAGCACAGTGGTAGCTACAGAGGTTACAGAGATCAGAGATGCCACCGTCCTTCCTTGGCAGCACATGGTTTGGGGGCTGGATATGCATGGAGACTAAATGGCTGGCTTCCAGCATGGTAAATGTTATTTAGAAAGCATATATAAAATACAGGGAACAGTAATGACAGTGAATGGGTACAGAGCTCTAAAGAACACCAGGACTATTGTAAAATTTTAAATAGTAACTCATTTAACACTCTCAAGAGCCATTGGTGGTAGTACTATTATTATCCCCATTTTGCAGGTGGAAGAAACTGAGGCACAGAAGATAACGTGCCCAAGGTCCCATAGCTCATAAATGAACCTGAATTTGGAGCCAGCAGTCTGGCTCCAAGTAGTTCAGCCCTACTCTTAACAGCTGTGCATGACGCTCTTAAGAAGCTGGGAGTCATGGATTGTTTCAGGATAATAGAGTAGCATAGGTAGAGTAGAGGCTCCCCAGACTGCAGATTTTGGAGGAGTGGGATTTTGGCAGGTAGGACGTGGCGTCAGGAAGTGGGAACAGGAGCTTGGGCCATGTCCAGACATATAACATTGGGCTGTGTGTTCAGGGTATATGGGCCGATCCCATTGTGGACTTCCAGGACTCTGGGTGGGGACAAGGGGACAGTGTGAAGGAGCCCGGGGATGTGAGCAGTTGTTCCCTTTCACTGTCATCTTCGAGAGGAAAGGAAAGGCAGGGAGAATTGTGTAGGCCCGGGAGGTACTGTGCCATCTTCCTCTCTTTGATGTTGTGGGATTAGCCTTTGTTCCCGGTCTGTTTATCCTTCCTCCCAGAATCCCTTCTACCCTCAGGGTCATTACAGAAAATTCTGTCCCACATCCATTTAAGTTTCAAGCAGTGAAGCGTCTCCAACCTCCCTGTGAAAATTATTCTGCATCCCTGTTGTCCAGGAAACTTCCATTTGGGGTTGGGTTTTTTTTTTTCCTTTTTCAAATCTCTCCCCATTCCTTCTTCGTGCCCTCTTGTACCAGACGCCACGCTCTCCCTCCCTTCCTGGGTGTTTACACTGTGCCCCATCTCTTCAAAACCTCATCTGAAAGCCCATGGTAGTCGTCACTTAGCAAAGCTGCATGGATTTAGCTCCTTTAATCTTTTCTGGTAAATTAATCCCCCAAGCGCCTTCATTACTTATGTTGCTTTTCCCCGAATTCCCTTCAATTTGCCGATACCTTTGCAGTACTGCTGAGCCCAGCACCAAACAAGATGTCCTACATTGTGAGGCTGTTTTGCCTGGGGGGGACTGTCATTCTGCATTTCTTTGGTGCTTCCCTCCAAAAATCTCAAAGCACTCGTCCAGCTTCCAGCTACCACAGGTATCTCTGTTGTGCTCAGTTCGGGGCTTCCCTTGCCCCTGCTGGTCCACCACGGGGCCTTTCCTGTGGGAGGGACCCGGGGAGTCATGCTCTCAGATGGACAGTGTTGGAGGGGCTCTAACTCCTCTGAAAGTCTAAACAAAATCTGGGGGCTGTGTGCATGCGTGTATGTTTCTAGAGCAAGGAGCTGTGGCTTCCATTATGTATTTATATGCGTGTTTTCTTGGGGGAAATGTTTGTCCAATTATACTGCTTGTTTGAGAAGTGCCGTTCTGGTCCCAGTCCCCTCATTTTTTCAGAAGGAAAACTGAGGTCAAGAAAGGGGACATATCTCAGCCCAAGTCCCACAGCTTTGTTTTAGCAAGACCTAGATTAAAGTGGAGGTTTGTAGGGATAGAATTTTTGTCCTTGTTTATAGGCGGCCCACCTGAAATAGAGACCAAGGAACTTCCCCAGGGGAACAGGGCATTGTCAGTCCTCACTTGATGGGCTGCTCTGCCTATCTTTCTTCCATTAGTTGTCCCAGCTGCAAAGGCCGTATGAAATCACCACTCCCTCCAGAGACCAGAAGAGAAATACTGTCTGAAGGAGCAGGGCACTTCCCAAGACTTTGCGTGGGGGACTGTCTCCCCTCTACGTTAGCCCAGAGGCTCAGAGGAGCCCTCCCTGTCTTTCTGGGCTTGCATTGCTGCCCAAGGCTCTCTGTCAGCCAGCACTGCTTCCCTGGTTTCCCCATCTCAGGCCATCTGCATGGGGTCCTTTTATACCTCCCATCCTTTTTCTCAGGGCCTCAGACAGTCACCAGGTCTCATTAAGTCCTCGCTGTGACTTTGGCAGATCTCATCTGGCTGACAGGGAGGGCCGGCTGAGGCAGCCCAGGACCTGGCCTCCCGCTTTCTCTCCCTATTGCTTTCAGGTCTCCATTTGTCCACATCTGAGAAAATCTTCCGTTTCCAGGACACAGGGCTGCTCCTGCGGGTTCTTGGAAGCCTCTTCCTTGGTGGGATTCTCGCCTTTGGATTGGGCTTCTCTGAGTTCCTCCTGGTCTCCAGAACCTCTAGCCTCACTCTCTCCATTGCTGGTATTTTTAAGGTACATACTTGGGAGTGACCCTGGTCCTATCTTTGGAGGAGAACCCGCTAACAGTTTTTCAGCAGTAGCCTCTGTCCCCACACTCGCACTGCAGGGCTGGGGGGAGAGGAAACGGAAGTGCCCATTAGGCACCAGCACTGTATGCTGAACACTGAGCCCCCCAACCCCAGTCACCCCAGGCCTGTGGGTGGACTGATCATGCCTCTCACTGGGGAATCAGGAACAGTCTCCTGCCCAAAGCTACAGGACTAGAACTTCCAGGACAGGTGTGCCTCTACTAGGCCTGGGGTACATTTATATACCTTGAATTCCATCTCTGGTCATTTGGCAGTGGCCTGGAGCCATAGGTGGAGAAGCCCTCAGCCAGACTCATCTGTAGAGAGTTCCACGATTGACTGGCAGTGTCTACCGCAGGCACAGCCAGGGACAGTTACATCATGAGTGGCGTGGGTAGCCAGTCTTGCTTTGCTGCCACCAGGCAGCTCTCTTCCCTGTCCCTCCCTGCTACCTCTCCTTACTTCTCCCTTCCCCTCCTCAACCCCTTCTCCCCTCCTCCCTGCTCAGGCCACGGAGGGGTTTTCTCTTTGACCAGGCAGACACCAATACAAAACAGTATTGCCTCAACCTAGACATGCAGGAGGCACAGCTGTGCTTCTCAGAATGAATGGCCTCACCCCTCCCATTTGGAGGCCCTGTTAAGGAAGGCCCCTGGGGCCAGTGTGTGTCCTAGAGCCCCGGGTCATGTGCGTTCTCACGTGGAAGCTGAGAGCTCCCACCCTTCAGTGCCTTCTGAAGGGTACCTCTCTATTCCTGTGGGTGCAGTGTGGGCTGGTGCCCTGCACCCCTAGACACCATGTACCCCCAGCCCTGGCTCTGGTTTGCCTCTTTATTCCTAACAGAATTCTGTGAGAAGCATTCTTTTGTTGCATCTCAGTGACACAAAGAGAGGCCAGCAGGGAAGTGTAACAGGCCGACCTTGACCTTGGCCTTTCTGCCTTACAGGCCAGCTTTCCCTGCCTGGGCCCAAGAGTTCGGGTGGGTCTGTATGGGTCTTCTGAGTGTCCGGGGCCCCACCCTGCACCCTCCTTGCACAGGAGCGACATCCTCCTGCTGATTCCTTCCCCTTCCTGCCTCTCTACCCCAGGAAGTCTGCACACTGCTGTTGGCAGCTCATCTTCTGGGAGATCAGATCAGCCTCCTGAACTGGCTGGGCTTTGCCCTCTGCCTCTCTGGAATATCCCTGCATGTTGCCCTCAAAGCCCTCCACTCCAGAGGTAACCCAGAGCCCCTTCCGGCAGCTCGTTTTCTGATGTCATTTCCTCCATGACTCTTAGCTCTTCTGGCTTCCCCTTGACCCATATCTGGCCCCAGCCCTGCCAGGAAGAGCCAGGTGGCTTCTGACCTCCCAAGGCAATTACATTCTGGTGGCTATCTCCATGGTTCAGCTACTTCTACATCACTGTCACTTGAATTCAGGACATACTTGGTGGCTTTGCCAGTGCCACTCCTGGGAAGACATAGGGGTCATCTCCAGAGAGTGGGTGGGAGCCTGACTCAGCTCACATGCAAACCAGGAAAGCCACTGTTGGGTTCGTAACTGTGGTCTCTCTCTATCCCAAGGTGATGGTGGCCCTAAGCCCCTAAAGGGGGTGGGGTCCAACCCTGACCTGGAGCTGCTGCTCAGGAGCAGCCAGCAAGAGGAAGATGAAAATGAGGAGCATTACTTTGTGGCCCAAGGGCAGCAGTGAGCAGCCAGGAGGAACAGCTCTGAGTGCACCCCTTCCCATGCCATCCTGTTACCAATACTCACCAGTGGCTCAGGGACCAGGTGGCTCTTGACAGCAGCTGGGGAGAGTGGCCAGGGAGTCACCCAGGTTTTAACCATGTGGTAGGACTAGGTCAGAGGCTGTGGCTCCTTGCCCTTTGGAGCTTAGCCAGTCGGGTGGTGAGCACCAGGCCAGCCCGGGACCTGGCTGGAGCTAGGCCGGGATTCCCACAGGAGAAGGGAGTGGCTGATTCTCAGCTGTTTGACAGGCTCTGACAGCTAAGACTAGTTGTAGGGGCATAGTGACCTTCCAAGGGTTGGGTTTGGACTGCAGAGCAGCTGGGAAGGGGACTTGGAAAGGTCAGGGCCTTAGTGCCTATGGGTGGCTTTTCTCAGCTGATTTATTTATAGTTTTGAAATAAATGCTTCATGGTTCACTGGCTGCCTTGTGTTGCTGGAGGTATGGGACCAGGGAGGGGCAATGTGGGCCTGGTCTCTCCCCTCCTTTCCCTGCCTAGGGCCCTCTTCAAATGCCAGGTCTCCTGGTCTCATGCTGCTGTTACAACATGAGTGCCCTCTCTTTGAGGCCCTGCCACACCTGCAGGCAGGAAATAAAGGCAGATTTGCTGAGCACTGTATTCTGGAGACTTTACACATTTTCATACTAGATTTGAATACAGGCTCTGTCACTAGTTGTGTTACCTTAAACAAATTACTTAATCTCTTTGTGCTATAGTTATTTTAATCTGTGAAATGGGGATGATAATATCTATCTAAAAATACTTCAGAAGTTTGAGTCAGTATTAGCAACAGATAGTTATGTAAGTGTTTATTTTAATCCTTTTAACAACCAAGAGACCATAGCCTAGAAAAGATCAAAAGCTTCTTAAAAAACGCGGCCAGGCTGGGCTTCCCATCCAGGCCTGTGCCTCTGTGTGCCTGTGCTGTGCATCACTGAGCCATCTGTCCTGGAAAGGTTTATGGGACCCCGGCCTTCCACTCAGCTCCCTCCAGACGAGTCCTACCTCTTCTTTAGACTGCAGTCCTCTAAAATGGGAGTGCTCTGGACCCTGGCCTGCTCCAGAGGGCTGGGTTTCCTGATGGGGACAGCAGCTGGCCTGTGGGGCCAAGAAGGTCCAAGCAAAGGTGCTTTTAGACGCTCACAGCAGGTGGCGCCATTGCATCACACTACAGCTCCCGGAGCCCAGTCTGACCTGCCACCACTATCCAAACCAGGAGGAAAAGGGTCCATGAAGACTTCAGTGGTGAGGCCCAGGATAGGACTTATTATAAAATTATTCTAAACAGACTGTAGTTACCAAAGCTCACTTGGGTAAGCTTAGGAGAACTTTAATATCTTAGAAACAGGTCTGCAAACTTTCTGTGAAGGACCAGATAGTAAATATTTTGGGTTTGTGGACCATATGGCATCTGTTTCAACTACTCTGCATTGTAGCATGAAAGCAGTCATAAATGATACAGAAACAAAAGGGTGTGACTATATTCCAGAGAAACCTTATTTACAAAAGAAGGATTCGACTTGCCAGCTGTAGTTTGCCAAGTCTTGTTGTGTTTAACAGAAGAATCCTTAAGAATTACAGAGTGCAACTTCCAGTTTCACAGCTAGGGAGATGGAGGCCCAGGAGGAGGCAGTGACTAGCTCAAGGCCTTCAGATCCCTCCTACTCTGGGGGAAGTAGAACCTGTATCTGCCTCTAATACAAATTGCCAGCACAGACCAGGTGTATGGAGGTGGAGTGCCAGGGGTGCTCCAAAGTGGCGCCTTATCTGGCTCCTGCACCTCTCCCCTCCTTGGGTTCTGTAAGCCAGGGGCCAGGATTAAAGGCAGCTTGTGCTCCAGCCGGATGACGTGGGGAGAGCAGCCGCCTCCATCTGAGGGCTGCCTGGGCAGCGAGGAGAGCCTGCCAGAGCCCTGCTGGCTCAGGTGGATGAGAGCCCCCCTCTCCCTGACACAAGGAGCAAGCGCTGCTGTCTGGTGCAGTAATTACAGGGTGCAGAACGGGGGCCCTTACCTCACGCATGTTGGGTTCAATGACAGCCCCTCATTTAGTGGCAATTACCAGCCAGGCCTGGAGGAGGGCTCCCTCTCCTCCTCCTCCCCTACCCGGTCCGCCCAATCGCCTGGCTTCTCAGGCCAGTGTCCACCCCCAGCTTTGAGCCCTACAACCACCCATGCTGTTTGCAGCCACTGCATCTCAGGGCTGCAGCGTCGCCATGGCAACTCGGTGCTTGCACAGGTTGCGGGAAGCTGAGGATATGACTTGTCTCCAAGGCTGTGGTGTTTGTCCCCACACAGCCTCCAGCTCCAAGGCTTCTGCAGAAGGGGGAGGAGAGGAGGGGTGACCTGCAGGCTCGAGCTTTAAGTGCTTACATGCCTACCGCCTCTCCCAGGAGCCTGCAGTGGAAGGAAGGTTAATGCCCCCAATATATGAGGATGACTGTGGTTGGTGCTGTGGTGGGGATGAGGACGGGCTAGAGTTTCCCTGTGGGAGAGACCCAAGCCACGGGGCAGGGGGTGGGGGAGTACCTGGCATACCTTCATCTTCATTCTGATAACCTTCTCTGCCTTGAGGGCTCAAGGGATCATCTCCATCTGTTTGTGCTCCATTCTGCTATGAAAAACCTGAAAGTCCCAGTGTACATGGCACCAGGAGAATTCTCTTCATGCTACTTGCTTTCTGCATCATGGACTAGTGATGAACTGAGTTGGGTCCCCAGTTTGCAGTCTAGAGGACTGAGGGTAGGGACTCCCAGATCATCCATTTAGGTCAACAGCTGGCCACAGAGCAGACACTGCTGGACTCAGGGACAAAGACATTTGTCCTTGGAGCCATCTTTAGCCCAGGGAAATGTTGAGGCAGGAGGGTGGGGAAGGGAGAAAAAGGAACAGAGTAGACTGTTCACTGGGCACACTCTAGGCCCTTCACATAGGTGATTTAATGCAAAACATTCCAGTAGGGATCGGTTGTACCTACTTCATAGCTGTGAAAACGCAGCTCATGGAGGTGAAATGTAATAGTGGCTAAGAATGTGGCCTTGGGATGCCGTAGACTGAGATCAGCGTCTCTTCTTTGCCCTGTGGTCAGTGGTAATCTCAGGCGTGTTGCTGGTCTCCTCTAAGCACCTCTGTTTCCTTGTCTATGAAGAAGAAATAATGATACAGCAGAACCTCTGGAAGGTGACCACCCAAGGGACTGTAACAAACCGGCAGAGATGGTCAGCATGCGGACCTAGGTCAGATACTGTACTGGTGGTGCATGTCATCTATGAAAATTAGGTCAACTTAAGGATGTGGTCAGTGTAGGGAGGTGGCCAGCTGTGGAGGTTCTACTGTATATACCTCCTGATGAAGCTATTGTAAAGATGAGATAAGGTCAGTCAAGCAGTTTGCACAGTGCTGGGCACATGATCATTACCACTTAGTAAATGCCAGCGAGAAGGACGTTGCACAACTTGCCAGATGACAAAGCAAGTGAGAGGAGAAGCCAGTGTCGGAGCCTCTTGATGCTGGGTCCTTGCTATAGTGCCTTCCACAGAGGAAGCATTTAATAGATATTTTTTTGGTGAAGGAATTTCTGATAGTGGAAACCAAGTTTTGCCTGTGAGAAGAGGCTATCCCTGCCACCACCACCCATTCCTGCCAGCCTTCAGCCTTCCAGGCAGCCTTTGGAGCTTCACCCTAGCTTTGTATTAACTTATTAGCTCAACGTTTGTTCCTTTGGTTATTTACAATCACATTGGCAGCTAATTTCTCAGAAACAAGTCTACAGCCCTCCGTCCTGCTGGCATCTTCCTGGTAGGGCCCTTCTTTCTCCTGGATGTCTGAAGAGAACTCTCCTGCTGGGGACAATGAGGAACAAAACATAGAACCAAAAGAAAATGCACTAAAATGCACTCAATACATGTTTCTGGAGAATCAGCAATGTGCCCTGCCCAGTGAAATCTGCTGGAGATATAGAAGTCATTAAAACTCCCTGTGCACAAGGGACTTCTGCAGGGCTTTTTAATCCTGTGGGTCCCCTGGGAAGTAGACTCAGAGATAGAGATTAGAGGGCAGGCTGGAGAGGCAAAGATGCAGGTTTTGACAGAGGGGTAAAGTTAAGGTTCGAGGCATTTCCAACATAGACCTCAGCCAATCCCATTGGAGCTCTAAAGCTGAGATGGCTGCTCAGTTCTGGGGTGAGAGGTTTGGGCCCTTTGATTCTAAACTTAAGCTGTCATTGGAAGTGAGCCTGCCCCTGGAAGGAGGCAATTTTCTTCAAATCAAGACAATCCCAAAGAGGGCCAACAGCTGAGGACTATCTTCCAGCCATGCTTCCAGCAACTTATTGGGAATGAATAAGTCCTTCATTCCCAAAGGGGGATCTGGACACTGCATTGCAGCATTCACCACCCCCAGGTTGTACAGCCTAACTTCAGTGACCACCAGGGATCCCTGAAGAGGTAGGCAACGTCTTGCATGTGCATTCATATGTGCATTTTTTTGAGAGTATCCTTGACCCTTAAAAGATTAAGAACTATTGGCCTATGGAAAGCCAGTCTCATCCATAACTTCAAAATAGTGTGATCAGAGGTGCACACTGTAGGTGTTCAATATATATAAAAGGATGAATGGGTGGATGGACGAGTAGATGATGGATGGATGGATGGATGGATGAACAGATGCATGAGTAGATGGATTGGTAGTGGATGGATGGATGGATTAGTGAATAAGTGGATGGATGGATGAATGGATGGATGGATGGACAGATGCATGAGTAGATGGATTGGTAGTGGATGGATGGATGGATTAGTGAATGGATAAGTGGATGGATGGATGAATGGATGGATGGATGGACAGATGCATGAGTAGATGGATAAGTAGATGGATGGATGGATAGATGGATGTCTAGAAGGATGGATGGGTAGGTGGATGGATGGACAGGTAGGTAGATGGATGGGTGGGTGGATAAGTAGATGGATGGATGGATGGATGGATGGATGGATGGATGGATGGATGGATGGATGGATGGATGGATGGATGGATGGGTGGATGGATGGATGGATGTGTGGATGGATGGATGGATGGATGGATGGATGTGTGGATGGATGGATACCATAAGAGACAAATGTATAAAAGCTACCAAAAAGGGAGCAACCAATTCTGTGTTAGGAGAACAAAGGAAGAGCTGACCTTTTTAGATTGAGTCTTAAAGACTAGATAGAAGTTTACCAAGCAGACAAGAGAACAAAGGTGTACCAGGGAGAGGGGCGAGCAGAAGCAAAGGCATAGAGATATGAGTGAGCTAGAGGGTGGTGTGTTTGGGCACTGTAAGTATCAGTTCACCTTGCTAGCCAGAGTGCACCTGGGGAATGAGGACAGGTGGGAGACTAACGGTTTACCTTCTAAAAACCCACAGGTCCTGAGGAGGTATGCTGACCGGGACTGTCCTACCAATTCTCTTGAAGAAGCAGGCATCTCCCCTCTGCCCCCAACTCAACAACAACCACAGTCTGTGTCTCTAGGGTGTATTGATAATTCCATACAAATGAAGAGCATTGGGTCATTTACTACACTCTTTCTTATCCTTGGTTTTCTTTCATCCTGCAGTCCACCCTGCGAGGTTGTTATTAGCAGCCTACTTTCCAGATGAGAAAGAAGCTCAGAGAGGCTAAGTGACTTGCCTAAGGTCACTCAGTTCATTAGCCACCAAACAGGGAGCCTCCTGCCCATCTGGGGTTCACACCCCCCAGAGCTCTACTCTCTCCACTTCTCACTGGGTGGGGTGGCAATCTCACTCCCCTCCTGGGATGAGGGTTAGGGACAGGAAGAATGGCCTGCCACAGGAGCCCAAGGTCTGACAACAATATTTTGCTCTGGGAGGAATCCCCCTCTGAGCCCTGACCTCCTATCCTGTTCCTGGGCTGCCCCATGAATTAAACATGCCCCTGTGGTTAACTCAGTAATGCTTTTATTAATAGTTAATTACTCAACGCGCACTGGGGAAATGAGACTCACTCAGGCCTCGTAAATTAAGGCAGTGATCTTGTGAAGGAAGCCAAAGGGAGTTCATTACCCCAGCCCCTTCCGTTGCTGTACCTCTGGGCTTGCCATTTAGCTGTGCTAAACTGAGATGTGCAGGCAGGCAGGGGCGGGGTATGCAGGGATAGGGACCTTCTGCAGGGGGAGGTGGGCACTGGGGAATAAACGTCCAACCAGTTTCCTCAGAGAGAAAGGGCCCTGGGAGAAGGGGCAGAAGTGTCAGCTAGGAAATGTTATTCCTGCACCTTGGCGGCTTGTCATCTGCCTGTGCTCCCTGTCACTGCTGGAGCCTCAGCACAGCCTCCTGGGAGCCCAGATAGGGCAAGGACACCTGTCTCAGGTGTGGAACTCCCTCACTCCTCCTACCCCCACCACACACAAACACGCAGAGATCCCGGGTGGAGATGAGCAGACCCTAGGCACCTCCTCAGCCCAGGGCCCCACCACCCCCTAACTGCTGTTCTCATTTCCCAAGTGTCAAAATTTCCCCTTCTAGGTTTTTGTTGTGTCTGAAGCCAATTGCACATCCTGATTCTGCTGCTGAGCTGGATAAGGGGCTTGTTCTAACCTGGTTTGGCTTTTCTAAATTTAACTTTCTCCCATGTTTTGTTTCCCAGGAGACAGAAGCCCCTCCATTTATCTTCCTGGGAGGACAGAGGCAGCGCCTGCTTTGAACCTACTATGTGCCAGGCCCTGTCCCCATGGTTTATATTCATTAGCTTTAATTTCTAGCTGTGGTGTACATCTCCCTGGGTGTACAATTCTTTATCTGACAATGGAGATGGTGGTACCTGTGCCTGGAGTCAGCGTGATCATTAAACGATGTGCTGAGACACTGCTCAAAACACGTGCATGTTCTCTAAGTGGTGGCTAGTGTTATGAGCGTCTTCACAGCTGGACTGCTGGCTGCCTATTGTCCCCATTTTATGGATAAGCAAAGTGAGATTTTAAATACGTCCTTTGACTTGCCTGAGGACACACAACCGGGCACCTCACATTGCCAAAGCTCATCATTTTCCTTCTGTGGAGGCAAAATGGGAAGCTAATCCCTGCTTCAGGAGAGAACATTGGCCATGCCCCAGGAGCCAGGAAGATCTGCCCATCTGTCCGCAGGTCAAAGAGCCTCACCAGTGCAGTCTGGGATGAGATGCAAGGCTTTGCCCCAGATTCAAATCCTGCTGTACTCACTATTACTTTAACCCATGGAGCCTCAGTTTCCACTTCTGAAAAATGGGCTCAGGGTAACACCTACCTCCTCAGTCATAGTCTGCTTTCAGAATGTTCTGCACCTGGGTTTCTTTATATGTAACATGGGGACAACAAAAAACTACCCTCATTAGGTAATTGGAGACCCCACAGGGATAATGGCCACCGATCAGCCTTGCAAGCAGGAAAATGTAAAACAGATGAGTTCCTAGCGTGCTCAGTTGAGGCCCCTCACAGGCAGGGCTTTTAGCAGAGTTTCTGGGGTTAAACACTTTCCGTGTGGGTGAGGTGACCCCTGGCCTAATGCAGGCTCTCCTGGGTCCAGCATGCTACCTGTGGCTTTGCCAGGCAGAGGTCAGTCTCTTGGCTGTGATTCCCCAAACTGCCAGAGCTTTACACAGGCAGGGATTCTGGGGCGGGAGATTGAAGCCTCCCCGGGTAGGGAGCACGAGTCGTGAAGGAGTGTGGCTCGGGGTTCATATATAATACGTAGCGTCAGATTTAAATGTCACTGCTGCAGGCGGCTGACCCGGGTCCCACACAATGGGCCGCAAGGGGCACCTATGCCGCCTCTTCATCTGCCTGGCGGTAGCTGACCAAAGGGAGGGAGATTTGGTTTCTTAAAAAACTAAACAGTTGTTGAGCACTCTGGCGTTGCCTGGGCAACAGTTGAGGGGGAGAAGGAAGCATCTTATTGTTTAAAGTTATTCTTGCTCGATTTCAAAGGGCTTCTCTGAAAAGACCACATTCTCCAAGCAGCCAGGCTGGTCCTCTCCACCGTCCCTACAGTGCAAGCCCAGCTTTTGCCGCCCTCAGCCCCCATCCTCACTTCCCAGCCTGAAGCTGTGGAAGGTCATGGCTGTGCAGGACACCAGGGCGCCAGCTTCCCTCCTGCACTCCGTGCATTCAGCCCTGGGCCCAGCAGGGCTAACCCAGGATAATCACACAGGCAACGTGCATGCCACCCCAGCCACTGGCTGCCCTCCCAGCCATCCCGAACCTGGGCATGTGGGCACAGTGACCTACGAGTATGCTCAACACAAGTCCTTGAACTTGAGGGCAGAGTATCTTGACTGCATATGTTCCAAATATGGGCATCTTGGATTTCAAGCCCATACAGGGCCAAGAAGAAGGTGGCTGTGTCAGGTCATTACTCAGGGGCAGTGGCTGAGTGCAGCGCCAGGATCATTCAAGACCATGTCAGGTGGCCTGGTACCCGTGCCCTCTGCCTCTGCTATGATGCCGTATTGGAATTATTTACTCATCTCTTTTCCCCATGAGGCTGCCAACTCCCTGACAGCTCGGCCGTGTCTGTTCATCTCTTGTAGTCTCATAAGCTGCCTCAAATCCTTTCAGGAGCAAGACAATTCTGACAATCCAAACGAGATGTACATATATTTTTAATTAAAAAACATTTAGATGGTAAGCACATACACATGACACAGAATTCAAAACTTTCAAAAGGAACAAATACCTATGTCTTTTGGTGCCCAGTTTCCCTCCGTGGAAACAGTCATGGTTCCCAGCTTCAGGTGTATCCCTCCAGAGATACTCAGTTCTTACAGACACAAATGGGCACCAAATTAGACGTGATGTTCGCACCTCTAGCCCCTGTGGCTATCACAGGGCCTGGCACATATTAGGTGCTCAGTAAAACAAAAGCTGGATGGATAGACACATGAAGGAGGGACAAATGGCCAAGCAACTCAGTATAGCTACTTCTGGTTTCTCACAGATGTCTGGGTTCCCCAACAAGGAATTTCTTTTGGGAAAGCTGATAGACCTGGTAATAGACGCTCCGAGTTTGGGGGCCTGATATTCAGGCAGAGATGTCCAACAAGCAGCTGGATTTGTAGTTGTATCAGGTGGGAATTTTATTCTACTGCCAATAACTAGACTCAACTACAATAACTTAAACTCATACAGGTTTGTTTTATCATGACGAGAAGACCAGACAGATATTCAGCCCCTTCTGAAGTCAAGAATATCAAGGTCAAAGTCACTGGGATTCCCTTAACCTTTTCCCTCATGGTCCCAAAAATGTTTTGGGGGTTGGGGAGCTTCAACCATGATGTCCAAATTCCAGGGAGGAAGAAGAGGGTGGAGAGGAGGCATCAATCTCCCATAAAAAGCCTGTCCCTGGAAGCCCACCCTGTGATTGTGTCTCCAAGGCAACCCCTAGCTGCAGAAGGGGCTGGGATTTGTAGCCTCTGGGCTGGGCACATTTCTCCCCCTGATAATATTGGGGGCCATTAGTGATGAAGAGAGGGAAATGGATAAAGGGGATCTAGCAGCCTGCACCACATGGGTGGGGGCACAGATTAGTGCAGGATAGTGTGCCGCAGGCACCAGCATGAGCCAAGGCCCAGAGGGCGGGGGCCTGTGGCTAACCCGTCCTCCACTCTGTCCTATGGGCTCCAACCTCCAGATGCGTCCCAAATGGAGCCATATCTCCCACTCCCATTCTGGCCCAAGCCCCCTCTTCTTTCACCAGTGGTTACAGCTACCTCATATCTGGTCTCCCTAGTTCCCCTCCTACCCACCCCTCAGCAGCCCATTCTCTGCCCCATAGCCAAGTGACCCTTCCCATCAATAAACCTAAAGGCACTGCTGCCTGTTCAGAACCCTCCACAGCAGCCCACTTCACTAGGAGCACAATCCCGAGTCTTCACCCAGGCCTGCAAGTCCTACGTTATGTGGTCCCTGGTCCTCTGTCCTCTTCCTCTGCTGGTCACTCTGCCCAGGCTGCCCTGACTGCCTGGCTCCCTCTCAGCCTGGAGCCCTGTGACTTGCTGTTTCCTCTGCCTGCAATGAACTTGACTCCAAATCTTCATGTGTTGGCTCCTTTGCCTCCTTCTGGTTGCTGATCAAATACACTTCCTCAGAGAGGCTTCCTTGTCCACTCCACCTGCAACCCAGCCCTCCTCCCAGCACGATGCACTCCGGGAGTTAATGCATTTGGGGCCAGAGACCCCTTGGCATCTGGTGAGGCTTAAGGCGCCCTTCTCAGAATAACGATTTTAAATGCATAGAAGAAAATACATAGATTTACAAAGGCAGCCAATTATATTGAAATAGTTCTCAAAATATTTACAAAACAAATGTGTGATATAGTACCAAGTGTGCTTGTTTAGTAACACGTTCAACAACAAGATCTAGCAGCAGTTCTATTAACTACCACAGTTTTGAAGCAGTGATGAGTGTCAATGATATTTCAGAATGTCCGCAACAACTGTAATGTGATAGGAAATATCTGATTTCTGTCGGTGACAAAGTCACAGGCACTGTTAATACTACCGTGGTGTGTTGCCAACACTGATAATGGAAGAGAAATGCATATTTCAGTTACAAGTTTTTCCCACCTAACATGTCCCCCCCCCCCCCCAATAACTACATTGACCCCTGAATTCTATCTACAGATTCCCTGGGGAAAGGAGAGGTCCTGCTTTTTTTTTTTCTTTTAAGTCCCTTTCACTGGCTGACATCATACATTGCTTTGTGAACTTATTGTCATCCCCCCCCCCCCCCAGGAGAGCAGAGATGTTATCTGCTCTGTTCTCTGCAGTATCTTCGGTACCTAGAACAACACTTGGCACACACCTAGGTGATCAACAAATATTTTCTTAAATAAATAAGTGAGCAAGAGAGGAGGCTGGGAAGAGGGAGGTTGAAGGCAGATGTAAGAGGACTTGAGAGATACACTCAGGAGCTTGGCCGTGACCGGTGATAACAGATCATCCTGGGAAGGAACACCAGCCGAGGGAGGTCACTGTCCCCAGGACAGCCATGTTAACAGGTGGGTTGCGGGACCGGGGTTGTTAAGCAGACCAGCTATAACTGCCTTCTGGAGGGAGCACAGGCATAAACGTGCCCCTGTATCAGGCCTGGTGTTGGCGGCCACTCTACTCCTTGCTCTCCTGGATCCTCCTTCTAGAGCCCTGGAGCTTTAGCAGGAGCCTTGGAGAAGCCAGGCCCCAAGTGCTATCATCATCCTTCAGGGTCTCCTGGGCAGTAATGGTGGCCCAGGCAGTGAGGACCGGGCCCACAGGCTGTGCCATAGGGAAGGAGAGGCCCAAAAGTTACAATGCGCCATGGGGACATCTAAATGGCAGCGATCACAGAAGGATCCAATGTGTCTCTGCCAAGGCAGAGATGGATCACCCCTCCCAGACTGGGGCCGGATATTCAAGGCCATGGATTTTACAGCTACCTGAGAACCTGGGGACAAAGCCAACTTCTGGAATCAGACCCACTTGGGTGGAATTCCATCTGGGCCACTTGTTTCTTAATTGCATGTGGTTGAGTAGGTCATGTAACCGCTCCAAATTCATCTCAATCTCTAAACCAAAGGTGGTTCTTCCTACACCACAGGTTTGGGGTGAGATTCAATGGGAGAAAATATCCATTGTCATAAAACAGCCGGGTCAAAGCCAAGTGCACAGTAGATACTCACCAGGTGGGGATGCTTGTCACTAAAAACAGCAAAATGACTTGACTGTGGGGTCAATAGTCCCGCTAACATTAGCATCCCTTCATAATCCAGCTCACCACCTGCCTAAAAAGGGATAGGAGGAGAACAAGGTGGTAACATAAACAAGATGGGAGTGGAGAGAAAAGACACTTCTAGAAACCATTCTGCTTTGGAGATTACAGCTGTGTGACCTTGAGTATGTCATATTGCCTCCCTGTACTCACTTTTTTCATTCACAAAACAAGATTAATCTCTTCATCTCATAGTGCCGTGAGGACAAGCGTGTCCTACGGGCATGGAAGGCCCATGTCCACTACACCCAGTCACAGCCCAGCCATGCACAGGGAGCAAGGGGGATACAGATCATGGTAATAACCCCTTGCATTCGCCAAGCATTTCGCTCTTTAGAGGCATCCTTTCACATCCATCATTGCATCTGAGCCCCACTTCAGCTCCTCAGGGCGAGAGAACTGTGAATTTGGTCCACATTGGTAAAAGGGAGCACAGCTCAGGTAGTGACGGACTCACAGAAGCAACGTGCTCCAAGTTCACACAGCTAGCATGGCTTAGGGCAGGAAGCCAGATATCTCAGCTCATCTTTTCAAAACAGACATTCCTCTATTCATCCAACTGTCCCTGAACTAAGCCTCAAAGAAATGGCAATAAATAAGGCAGACATAGCTCCTATCCTCAAGGAACTTAGAGTCTGGAGGGCTTAGGATACAGAGAATTCCTCCCACTCTTCAGAAATGCGTGTTTGCTCACGGATGACAGACCAGGATGTGCCCTAAGTCCAGAGTCATGGTCAGGAATAGAAGCATTCTCTGTCAGTGGGGATGAAATCCAGTCATTAATAAGTCCAGAAATAGATACGAGGATTCCGGCATGAACAGGAGCCCCCAAACAAAGAATTCCATGGCCAAAGGCATCCAGGAGAAGCTTCCCCACCTCGGCCCTCTCGGAGAGCCAAGCCACTCGTCAACAAATACAGGTTCTCTGGAAAGTCCCAGGGAAAAAAGGATTCTAGGCTTCCTGGGCTCCTTTGACCAGGTGATCCTTGTTTTCAAACAAGGTTCTGGAAAATGCCAGGCAGAAGAAAAAATACAGCATTCAGAGTCAGAGTTCCTTGGGTTCCAGGCCTACCCTTAGATAGGATTTGAGCATGATGAGCTGTTGAGACATGGTAACTCGGGGAGTGGGCAGTGACTTGCTCAAGGTCATTCAGAATCAGACCCAGAACACAGGTCTCCACCCTGTGGGTGGCACAAGAGGTGTCCTTAAGGTATATGCCATTTTGTGTCCTCTCTGATGGAGTGGCCCCACCCCCCGCCCCCGGCTATGTGGTTATAGGCTATGGGGCTGCGACTTCATACCCAGTCCTTATACAAATTACAAAAAGACACCACCTTCTGGGCCAACAAAATCTCATGTCAGGACACATGAATTGAGAAAGTATAGTGTGGTGCCTCAGCTCAGGAGCATTGTACAGAACACAACTTACACAACTGTACACGGCCGCCCTTCTTAGCCCCTTCCTCCTCCTCCTCACTCCTTCCACCCTCCATGAGAGGGGTGCCCTTCCCTTGGGGTGCTGGTGGAGGCTGGTGTGGGCCCAGCCCAGTTGCCGGGCTGCACTTTCCAAGCCCCAAAGCGGTACCAGCCAGAGGTGCTGACTTAGCAAACTTTAATTTATCTCACAGGCCAGGGGTGCGCATGAAGCAATTAGTGAAATAATGGTTATGTCGCACTAAAAATTATTTATAGAGTCACCGTACGCATAGCTGTGATTAAATTAGACGACCAGGGGGACTTTAACTGCCAGTAGAACCAGCGTCCTGGGCCCAGGCTCCAGCTGGCTAGGGATGGGGTGGGGTCACTCTCCTTGTCCACTCACCCCAGCCCCCACCCAGTAGTTGAGCCCAAGTGAGAATGGGAAGGGTCGGCCAGGACAGGGCTATGGGGAGGGGTTTCCATCCCAGAGGTCTGTGCTGCCAGGACCTCTGGAAATCAATGTGTCAGGAGCTCCCACACATTTGAGGCTGGGGGCAAGCACCTTTGTTCATATAGTTTTCTGTGTGTTCCAAATGAATGAATTAGATGCATGGTCCTAGAGCTTCAAGGGCTTGGCACTGACCCCAACTGCAGCCCCTGAGAACCATAGATCACCCCCCTCCATTTTACAGATGGCAAAAATGAGGGCCAGAGATTGCCTCTCTCTTGTTCACCTGGCAGGTGTCAGGAGACATTCCATCCAGTCTAGGTCCTGGGTGACCCTTTACCCCTCCCTGGACCTCATTGAACCCCCCAAGAGTTAAAGTGTGGACAGGCAGCTTTCACAGGAGGAAATAGGTATTTACTGAACACCTACTACATACTGGATACTCTTCTATATTTGAATTTATTGCCTTATTCATGTTTGTTTAAATTCTTATTTAGTTCCTCACAACATTCCTGTAAGGTACTATTGTTCCTACTTCACAGTTGGAGAATCTGAGATTCAGAGAGGAAGAGCTAAATGCCCACATTCACACAGCAAGTGAGGGAAGAGCCATTTTCTAAAGACCCACCAGCCTCTAAAGAGGGAACATTGTGGTGCTTTGAGTATTTGAGGGGTGCCTTCTGTGTGCCTGGCACTGTGCTGTGTTGCTACAAAATTAAAACAGGCCTTCCTTTGCATTGGACACTGGGCCAAATGCTTGATAGGCATTATTCATCTTTAGCCCTTTGGGTGTAGGTGGGGAAATTGAGTCATGGAGTAGTTCAAGGCACCTGTGATTGGCAATGTTTGTATTCATTGCAAGATCCAAGATAAGGAGCTTTTAAAGAGGTTGCAAGCTCAGCTGCCCACAGGCCCACCAAGTGACTGAAAAGGACCTGGATGGCAGCTGTGGCTATTTGGACTCATTCCATGCTCTGGCTTCAAAGTCATCTCTCAGCATGAGGCAGCCCCAGGTTCGGCAACCCCCTACCCACGGGCCAGAGCTACCTGTGTGATTCTCCCACTGCCTGGAATGGTGGTGGAGCCCTGGCACTCCCATCCCTCCCCCTCTGAGCTAAAGATTTTTTCAGACCCTTTCATGAGACTTCCAGCCTTGGTCATCTTTCCATAGCCAGGGCACTTCCTGAACCTCCTGTCCTCCCTCCATACAATCTCCTAGGGGCTCAGAGAAAGGGGTGACAGAGCAGGGCTTGAGGCTGATGGCCTCTCCCCACACGCCTTCCGCTCCTCTCTTCCAGCACCTTCCCCTGTGCCTCCCCCACCAGTTCAGGCTGTGGCTCCCAGCCCCTCCCTCCAATCACAGTTCCACTGCTGTGAAGTGAGAGGAATGCTCCAGATGTCTCCTGTGGGGGTGGGAGCATGCTCTCACAGATCTCTGGGACCCCAAAGGAGGAGGGCTAGACAGAGAGGTCAGAGAACCAAGAGGAGCTGGCTGCCCTGGTGCCCCATCTCCCAGTAGTTCTTCCCCTTAGGGAGTAACCTCTGACCCCACAGGACGCATCCTCCCCCTCGCTGTCCCCTCCACTGCCCAGGTGAGGCTCCTCATCCAAGTAGGGACTGGCCTCCGGGCCTCCTGGGTGTACACAGGCCCCATCTCCTCTCTCAGGTCCATCCTGAGCCCTGCTGCTGCCTCTGCCACTTAGCATGCAGCCCGGGTCTTGCAGGCTGCAGCAACCAAATGAGATTAGCTCGCCGTCTACAGCGAGTCCCCACCCGCCACCTCCCACAGCCCTGCAGAGCCGCCAGCTGTTCTGGTGAGATCCCCACAGCTAGGCAGGCCCAGCCCCAGTTCAGCCCTGGCCACCTCACCCCTATCGCAGTGGGGGCCGGAGTGGGGTAGGCAGGAAGAGGATGGAGGATCCTAGCCACCTGTGTACCCCTGGCCCTGGCCCTCCCTCCCCCTCTCCTGACTGGCAAAGGGAGCTGGCAGGATAAAGGGGCCAGCTTAGCCCTTTGGCCACTGTCAGGAACCAAAAATCTTCCACAGCCTGTGACAGAAACTGGCAAGAAGAAAGTTTTCAGGAAGGCTAAGTTCCCAGCCAGCCTCCAGGGAGAGACAAGAGACCTCTTAGACTTAGGACGCGGGTGCAGGTGTCTCAGGGAAGGTGCCTGTTGCCTGCTGACTGCTGCGGCCTCCCTACTATGGCCCAAGCTCATCTGAGTCTCCTGTGCCTTGTCCCTATCTCTCCCAGTTCTCTATCCCTCAGGCCACCTGCCCAGCCAGCAGGAAAATGCTCGCATGGCCACCCTGGCAGTTCTAAACCTCCCTGGGGCTCCATGCCTGGTTGGGCTCCCAGCAAGCTGCTGCCCTTAGAGTCTCACGTTGGCACCTGCCAGCTGAGGGTGAAAATCCCACCTGGCCTCCCCCATCCACACAGCCAGGCCAGGGTGGTCCCGCTGGACTGAAAGGGGGCCCAGGGTAAGGGTGGGACACCCCACTTTCCTCCCCAGAAGGGGAGGCCCTATGAGGCCTCACCCAGCACATACCTCCCTGCCTGTCTCCCTTTCACCCCCTTCCCCAGGCGCCCCACCCTTCACACTTCAGCCTTCCCTTAGAGCCTCACTTTCTCCATCTTCAAAATGGGAGTGATCCCTACTTTTTCAAGGGCCACTGTGTGGCCCACAGTAGACCACAGGTTTGTGCGCCCCTGTGAGTTGTAGAGGAGGGACTATTCGTCTTGGTGACAGCTGCTCCTGGGTTTGTGTTGTGTCCTCTTGCCTTGAGCCCACAGCCTTTGCCCAGCCACACTGAGGATCCTCAGCACAGTTCACTCAGGGCAGATACGGCCCCTTCTCAGATGGAGAACAGGGATTCCTTCCGCCTCTGGCCACAGTCAGAGGTGCAAAGGCAGGAGGGTGTGGATTAGAAGCCCATCACAGAAAATGGCTTTCTTATCGAGACACGACCTGAATTGACAGGACCAACTCTGGAAATTGAATTGCTCCCCTCCACGGCCCCCTCTGCTACCCCTTCCCTCCGTGTGCTTCCTGTTCCTTTCCTGCCCCATCCCTCCTCTTCCAAAGCTTTGAGGGGAGAGGCAGGTGGGGAGGAAGCTGAGTATTCTGAGGAGACTGAGGCGCTGGGAGGCTGGGGCAGCACAAGGCCTGAGAAAAGTAGGTCTGGGAGCCAGGTGGGCAACACGGGGATTCAGCAGACAGGGCAGACAGGGGCGCCACTGGCTTCTGCATCCATCAGACTAGAGTTTTGGCCCGCCAGGTTGGTGCCCCCTCCTCCCTGCTGGCCCCGGTCCAGCCCCCACCTTGGCGCCTCTGCAGGGCCTAGAAAGGACCCTGATGGCCGGGGCAGAAGCCTGGGCTGGAGCCCACGGGTGCTTGGAAACGTTCCCAGTGAGTTCCTGGCAGAGCTAGGCTGCAGGTGGTGGGGACAGCCACGGGCGGGCGGCCGGGGCAGCCAGCTGTGTAATCAGGCAGCGCTCACTGCAACCAGCCTAGACAGGAGGTGGAGGTGGGAGGAGGAGGAGCAAGCCAACCTGGAGTCTCCCTAGGGCCTCAGAGTCCAGGGAGCTCAGGAGGAGCTGCAGGGGGCTGTGCAGGGGGCTGTGCAGGGGTGAAGGAGCCATGTCTAGACCTCTGTAGTCCTGGGTCTTGGACCAGCTTGGCCCCCAGACCCCATGAAAATCAGAAGCTAAATGCTGTTGCCTCTCATCCCACATCTCTACCTAGGGCCTAAACATCTCAGACCCTCTCTTTAATTGGCCTTGACCTTCAGCAAGGAAGTAGCCCCTTCCCTCCTCTTCCCCCTTCTCATCCCCTAGCTCAGCCATCTCCCCTCCATGAGTCCACCTGTGACTTGTCTGGTACAGATAGCCTGGGGAATAGAGCCTGACACAGGTAGGACCCCAGCCCCAGGGCCATGTAACTCCTCTCTGTATTCAGCCCCCCTCCCCCCAGCCTCACCACCACACACACACTCTTTTTGGACATCCAGACTGTGCTATTGAATCTCAAGTTCACATATCATCAGCTCCAGAAACCTCTTAATCCAATCTCCATTTAACTAGTGGGGAAACAGGTCAAAGAAGGAATGGACTTGTCCAGAGTCACATGACAAAGAAGCCCCTCTAAGCCCAACTAATCCTTCTCCTTAAAGCAGGGGGGTCCCGGCAGTCCTTACTGGCGGCAAGAGTCTTCCTGGACTTTTCAGGTCCTCCTGGCCTCCCCCTCACCTGTGCCTCCTAGAGCTAGCCAATTGCAGGGCCCCAAAGTTAATAAATCAAGGTGACTTTGGGGGACAAGAATCGGCCTCTTTTTCCCTTGTCCCTCCCATTTGCATAATCCTGGCTGGCAATATGATAATGATGTTTGTTAAAGACAGAGCACAATAAATTAATACCGTTAAGTTGTTGCTGCAAAATGCAAAGCAGGTAATTTACTGCCAGCGAGGAGCGGAGCCTTTAAACTGTAATGGATTAACTTTCCCAGCAGCAAATGTGTCCCCCGGGGGAGGGAGGGAGGGAAGGAAGCAGGGGCGGGGCTGGGGGTGTTAGGGACCCCTCCACCTGCTTCCCAGGGCCAGGCCTGGGCGTCCAGGCCAAGATCTTAGGCCTCCACCAGATGTCAACCCTTTCCCCATTGTACAGAAGGGGAAATCGAGGCCTGAGCAGGACAGGGAGCTGTGGCAGTCCATGGGAGGCTGTGGTGGTGACCTGGGGCTTTGTATGATAGCCCACTCCCTTTAGAAGACAGGGCTGTGGATGCTGCATTTGAACCTCCACTCGGGGACACTCAGAAGGAGGCCCTCCTCTTCTTTGAGGGGGACTGGAGAGATCCCCCATGCACAGCAGAGGCCTCAGCCTCCGCGGTAGGCCAGGCCCAGGCCCTGACTCCTCAAACGCCTACACCCTGGGAAGAAGGGAAGGATCCAGGGTTTGGCCAGGGCCAAGGGGAGGGCATCAGGAAGTGGAAGAGTGGGCTGGCAATGACCCTCCCCAGTTCCCCCCAGAACTGGAAGGGGTAGGGGCTGATGAGGGTGAGAGGAAGAGGCTAATTTATCTGTGGATGTTGAGGGGTGAAAGGATGGCAGTGAAGAAGGTGGGTGGTCGGGGGGGGGGGCTCGTGTGAGAGGCTGGAAGGCCAAGGAGAAGCGGGGGGCAGTGGACCAGGGCCTCTCGCGGCAGCCCCTCCTCCGGGGTCCAGACAGCTTCCTTGGTGCTGAGGAGAATTGCTGCAGCCCCAGCTCAGGGCGGGCCGCAGGCGGGTCTCTGGGATCCCAGCAGAATTCTAATTTCGCATTTATCTCTGCAGCTTCTCCAGCTATATTAAAGGGGCGACGCTTTGCAGTAGGCTCCCGGGCTAATTGGATTCGGGCCTCCTCTCACTACGCATGAGAGAGGGGCATGTGGCAGCCCTGAGGGACAAGGGATACTCAGGGACCTGGCTGGGGCTGTGGTCCCTAAGGCCAGACTCCTGGGTCACAGTCCTGTCTGCCATGGGGCCTTCGGTGAGTCTCTCCGGACCCTACATCCCTCAGGTGAGATGACGGTCATAATAACATTAAATACAATAACAGTCTTCACGTAGATAGCATTTTCCAGATACCAGGCACGATTCTAGGGCAGTACAGGGCAGCACCCAGTAAGTGCTATTGTGCCCCATTGTGTAGATGAGTAAACCGAGGCACAGAGGGTTAAGTAAGGTGCTCAGACAGATTCCACAGTGAACCTTTTAGGCTTGTGAGGTGCCTGGGGTCCCATTTTTTAAAACCCAGTTACACTTGAACAGCCCTGGAGTTAGGGATGGACTCCCTGTACCCATTTTGCATGTGGGAAAACTGAGGTCTGGTGTACAGTTGTTTTTAGCTTTAGGTTTCTCTCACTTTCACCAAAGGCTCCTCTCTTTTCCTCATACTACAGGGCATTTCCTGGGGCTTCAGAGGGTGCATTTGGGGCAAGTGTCAAGGTGGGGCGGGGGAGCTTGATCCCAGTGCCGACCTTGCCTCACTTTTCTCCTTCTCTGAGCTGAGGTTTCCATCCTTGTGTCCTCCAGCCCTGCCGGGGACTCTTGTCCCTCCCTGACCTGGAGGGAGAGCCTCACCTCCTTAGCAGAGAAACTCCAGTTGCTAATCACATGGTTCTGCAGTTCCACAGTGGGAGGATGGAGAGGAAAGGAGATTGTCCTGTTTCCCCGGTGGCCCTGGAACCAGGCCCTTTATATGTGCTATCTCATGTTGACTTCTTGATAGACCCACAAGCCAGTGCAGCCCTCTGCCCATTTTACAGAAAAGGAACTGAGGCTTCTGTGAAGGGCTTCATGCAGCAAGGACCTGATTGAGCTGGATCCAAACCCAGGTTTGTCTAGATCTAGAACATGAACTCTTAAGTTGAGACTCAGAAGTTCCAGTATTGGAAGGCCTGGCAGAAGGCCCAAGAAGGGAAAGTAGAAGGCACCCTGGCCTGGGAACCAGGGGATCTGGGTTTAGATCTCCACTTGGCCCCAAACTCACAGTGTGTTTCTGGGCCAGTTATTTGACTTCTCTGAGCTCAAGGGCAAAATGAAGATAATAATAGCGCCTACTTCACAGAGCTATTGTGAGTATGACAGGAAGTATAAATAAAGCACTGTCATAGTGCTGCCACACAGTAGGTGCTCAGCCAATGCTGGCCAGCCTGTCTGTGGAGGGATGCATTCACACCGGTCTCCTGTGAGCACCAGGGTAGCTCTTCATAGTGGTCTCAGAGATTGTCAGAGCTGGAAGCATCAAGTGTAAGATGGGGAAACTGAGGCTCAGGATCACAATGTGTGAGTGTCAGGGCCAGGACTCAGTCTCCTGGTGGCCTCTCTCTTCCAGCCAGGGTGACAGTTCTCCCTCCAGTCTCCTTTTGCCCTGGGTGTCCGCATCTGTCTGTCCAGGCCTCCCTGCGAGGCCATCTGGACGACTGACCCCAGCAGCCCTTTTCAGTCCAGCCACTGGCAGGAACCAGCCAGAACTGATGCAAAGAGACCCCCTCTGAAGGCTGCTCTTGCTGAGTCTCCCATCCAAATGTTAACTTTGCTAAGGCCTTGCTAAATCTTCCTGTCATCTCCATCCGCTCCAGACATAGATTTCATCTTATTGAGAGGTGACACTTCTGCCCTTTGGTACCAACTATCAATTTCAGGCAGCAACCAGAGCGGAGAGCAATGAAGAGCCAGGCCTGCAAATGCCCCCTTTTGCCACCCACTCCTTCCCTTAAACCCCAGTGGGGCCAACGAGTTGAGATGACTGCTTCACCAGCCCTTCCGAAAAGGGGTAAGGACCCCACCCCAAGCATTTCCGTACACACCTGGTGACGTCCAGCAGCCAGTACCTGCACCTCTTCTCTAGGGGTGTTCTCCAGAGTCCCTTTGCTGCCCAGAGGGCAGACTGGAAGATTCAGAAATTAATGTCCAGTTCTTAACTAACGGCTCTTTGGAGCTGGAGTCGAAGAACCTTCACCCTTTGTGGAGAAGTAGGGCTGGACAACTCTGAGGTGTGACTTTTTACACTGCCTCCCTGCATTCCCTGGTGGAGTCAAGCTCCTGCTGCCCACAATGTACAGCTGTGGTCCTCAACCCCCAGGCTTCGGGCTGATACCAGGCCACACAGCAGGAGGTAAGCAGTGGGAGAACAAGTGAAGCTTCATCTATATTTACAGCCGCTCCCCATACTCCTCCCCACCCTGGTCTGTGGAAAAATTGTCTTCCTTGAAACTGGTCTCCCGTCCCAAAAAAGCTGGGAACTGCTGGGGTACAGACCAATACGGCGCCCTCTACTGGCTGCTTCTCTTCCCTGCTGCCCTGCTGGCTCTTCCTGGGATCCCCTCCCCCAAAGACTACTTGCTTTTGAATCCTTTTCTCAGGGTCTCCTTCTGCAGGAACCCAACTAAGTCACTCGCTGAAAGCTTTTTAGCCTTCTGGATGGAATGCACCCTAGGCAGCAGTGGAGACACAGCAAGAGGCCTGACATTTATCCAACACCTACTATGTGACAGGGACCATGTGTTTCTTGATTCCAGAGTAATTTTTTATTCAAACTGCATGACAGGTCTTGGTGGGGCTTGCCCAGTTTTACAGTTGAAGAAACATGCTCAGAGAGGTGAAGTTACTTGCCCAAGGTCACACAGCCAGGAAACAAAAACGCCATATCCAAACCCAGGCAGCACACCATCTTATCCACATGGAGCCAGGACTCACCTCTAGGTACAGTTAACACTTCAGTGGTGTGAATTCCTCCTAAGGGCTTACAATGTGGCTAACGAGATGCATTTCCTGCTGTCAAAGGGTTTGGAGATCTAGTGGGAAAGATAGATCAGTGAAAGACAGTATTATGGGAACCCAAGTGCAAGCAGCGTCTTCTCTACAAGACCATCATCTTAGAATCATGGGAAATTCACGTGAGAGGCAGGTGAGAGGTTTTCTGTTGCAATACATCATTATATGAATGGCGCCACTGAGGTCCCAAGAGAGATAGGTACTCACCTGAGATTGTACTGTAGCATCTGAACTCTGTTGAACATTTCCCCAAGAGAGCCTGAGGATTCCAAGCAATTTTCAAAAGTCAGAAGTTTCAAAGTACAAAAAAAAAAAGAACATATTTTACCATATAAAATATTTAAACTTTTGTACAACCTAAGAAAAAAATAAGCACACAGAGTCAAGAGAAGTTATTTGCACATAGCAGGTAAAGGGTTAATATTCTCATATACAAAGAGCTTTTGCCAATCAATAATGGAAGGACAAACAACCAAAAAAAAAAAAAAAATGGACAAAAGATAATGAGCAGAAGATGCCAGTCTAAGGAGTTAATGCCAGAGCTTTGGACTTATAAGCATCCCGAGGGTGGTAAAACTGTTATTACTTGTTAAATAAATGCTTATTCATTATTAAAAAAACCATTTGTACTGTGGGTCACACTTTACTACTTGTAAAACACATTAAAGCACTGGGAGTCCTCCCAGATGCCTTATTTACAGCTATGATCATATAGGAAAGAGGCCAAATGCCAGAGCCATCGTCATGGGACCAACTTCTTGTCGTCTCCCCCAGGCCCATGCCTGTGGTCCCCCTAAGTGGCATTAGAACCAAATTGCCCTTGCATCCTAGATGAGGCTAGCTACAAAGGAGTAGCCTTTGTCCAAGGAGTCACAATGCTTGGAGTCAGATCCCTGACTGGCTGTGTGACCTCCACTCCATTTCTGGACCTCAGTTCTCCCACCTGTAAACTAGGTAAGTTGGCATGAATGATCGCAGAGGACACTGCAACGTTGCTGAGCTAACCTTCTGGTGTGAGAGCAATGGTGGGAAAGGATTTGGCTCCCACCTTCTCCCCTACACTCACCACCGTACTGAAGGGCAGCCGCTGACCTAATTGGCTGAGCCCTTTTAAGTGACCGAAGATGAGGATCTCACTTTACAGATGAAGCCCAGAGAAGAGCAGTGACTCACTTAATGTTGCCCAGCCCAATTAGGCCTAGAGCCTAGGACTCTAGACTTCTTCTCTTCCTCCCTAGAAGGGAAGCAGAGGCCAGAGGCAGACCCAGAGCCCACCGCTTGCAGTTGCTGGGAAGCTTTCTCTGCCTCCTTGCCTCAGCTCTGAGTCTCCTCTCCTCCTTAGCTCTGTAGCGATCCCTTCCCATAAGGACCAGGAACATCTTGCAGCAGGAGAATCTTGTCAGCCCTGCAGGCCCCCCAGCCAGCCAGACACCCTCATCTCTGCTCTGAAGACAACCTCTGGCCCTGAGTGAGCAGCATATCTGCCCAATCTTTGCTGCTAAAGACACAGCCTTGGGGTGATGCCTTGTCCTTGTCAAGAAGTCACCAAGGAAGGGCATCACATTCTTATCTTTCCACACCTCTTCCTTGCTCCCAGCAGAGGTCAGGGTGCTCCCCACCCAGGGCAGTGAGGAGATTGGGATTTGGGGTCAATTCTGTCACCTGCTGTGTCATGTCCCCTCTCTGAGTCTCTCTGTCATCAGGATTGTTGTAAGAAAACAACAGATAAAAAATTAAAGGCATTAGCACAGTGCCTAGGATTTAGGGAGAAATCAATAAAGAGTAGCTACTATTGTGACCTGAAAAATGGGATTAATACTATCTACCTTGGGATTCTTGCAAGAGATAAGGGCATGGTGCATCTATAACATGGTGAAATAGCAGAGCTCATTCAGTGACCACACTGGGACAAGGGGACTCTGAAGCAAAGGCTTTCAGCTCATTCTTGGGCAAGGGGCCCATCCTGGTGGCTCCAAATGTTTGTCAGGGTTCTGACCCCCTTGTCCACTCCCACCTGGGCTGGTCTCTGCCCAGGCCAGCCTTGGCGCACACTGGAGCTGCCAGCATCAAGAGTGGTGGAAGCCTGGAGCCCAGGAAGACACACATGATCAATACTAAGCCAATCTCCTACAAGATTACCCTGGCCTCTGGTTTCCACTCATAAAGAAAATCTCTCAGCACGCTAGAGAGATGTGAAAAATGCCACAGATTACAGTTTGGGATGTACTGAGTGAGAGTGAATGAGTTCAGGATTGTTTCCTGCAGTAAATAATTCATCCACTTTAAATTTTGTCTTTTCTCACCAACTCCCTTCCCTCCTCCCTCTGTCTCACTGCCTTTCCTGCCAGCTCCCTCTCAAGTCTTCTGTCTCCAAGGCTCCCCCCACCCAACCTCTGTCCAGGGTACCCCCCACCAACCCAACAAGGAGCTCATAGTACTAATGTTTTGAGTCTGTTAATGACCACCAATTGTCTTTCTCTGCTAATTAGTAATGCTGCCAAGGAAAACATCTTCATTAACAAGGCCAAGGACTACCCAGTCTGGACAGACTAGTTGGTGGAAGCTGAAGCTCATCTGGAAGCCAGGCAGAAGAGGCCCTGTGGGACTGCAGGCAGTCTGGCCAGGGACAGCTCCTAGTGTGGAAGACCCTGTCCTCTGCCCCCACGTGTTCTCTCCCAGAGGTGATGCTCAAGTGGGAAGCTAGAGCCCAACCAGAAGGCAGGAGAGTGGAGGCCAGGAAAAGAGATATGGCTAGTAGGGGCCCCTTCACCATGGCCATCAACCCTTTCAGGCCCCAGGTCAAGAGTATGGATCAACTCCAATCTGAAAGTCAATTCAGAAACCCAGGGCTCAAAATGGCTAATGGAGGGCACTTATTTAGAATCTCTTAGCATACCAGTAGCTGGATTTCTGGCAGAGGACCACTCAACAAGTGACCTTGGGAAGGTGCTGGCCACCTGAGGATACATCAAACTCTGTCTTGATCTCCAGAAACTCACAGCTTGGTGGGGGAAGATGAACAATAACAGCTGGCATTTATTGAGCACATACTATGTGCCAGGCACTGTGCCATGACCTCAGGGTATACCACTCCACTGATTCCCCACAACCACCATGAGGTAGGTATTTTCTTGTTTTGGAGCCTTTTTGTTTGTTTTTATCTTTCTGGTAGTTTCTCTTTTCCAATTTTACAAAGGAGAAACCCAAAGCAAAGAAAGATTAAGTAACTTGTCCAAGGGCACATAAGGTGGAACCAGGGTGGTGCCTGTGTCTCAATGAGTGGGGCACCAGCCCCTTATACTGAGGGTGGTGGGTTTGAACCTGGCCCTGGCCAAACTGAAACAAAAAATAGCCAGGCATTGTGGCGGGCGTCTGTAGTCCCAGCTACTTGGGAGGCTGAGGCAAGAGAATTGCCTAAGCCCAAGAGCTAGAAGTTGCTGTGAGCTGTGATGCCACTGCATTCTACCAAGGGCAACAAAGTGAGACTCTGTT
This sequence comes from Loris lydekkerianus, assembly GCA_963574355.1. NCBI lineage: Eukaryota > Metazoa > Chordata > Mammalia > Primates > Lorisidae > Loris > Loris lydekkerianus. Next base: position 32,208 of record CAUYPK010157121.1, read on the forward strand.
TCTAAAAATAAAATAAAATAAAATAAGATAAAAAATAAAGTGGAACCAGGATGTGAACTCAGGCAGCCTGGATCTAAAGCCCACCTATTTTATCCACAAAAGCTCTAACAGAGGAACAAAGAGTTTTAATGCAATCTGAGCTATAGTCAAACTGGGGTTATTTGGAAGCGGTTTGAGCCCTGAGGAAGCACATCATGCAGTCTTGGGTGATCAGCGAGGCTTCCAGGAGGCAGTGAGGTCTGAGTTTGGGGGTTGCATAGGAGTTAGCTGGAGGAAGGAGGAGGGGAGGTGAAAGGAATTCCAAGATATGGGGCAACATGAGCAAAACACGGAGACAGGAAGGGCAGAGCTCCGGAGGCCTAGTGATGTTTGAAGGTAAGGAGTATGGTGGGGAGCAAGAGAGGCCAACCTGAGGAGCCCAGAGGAAGAGCTGGATTTGCACTGAGGGCCATGGCAAACTATGCAAAGAAACATCCCAGAAGACCTGACTTCAGGAAGCTCCTCTGCTTTCGGGATGAAGGGGACTGTGGAGTGGGAGACACCGCAGGCTGGTGATAGGCCAGGAAAGACTGGGCTAAAGCTGTGTGCTTGTGGGACGAGAGAGGAAAAGGCAGATTCAGTAAGTGATGTGCAGGTGAAGGAGGCAGGACAGGTGGTTGATCAGAAGTAGAGTCAGGGTGAGGGAAGGGAGGGGTCCAGGACATGACAGCCAGCCAGCTCCCAGGCAGAGGAGGGGCAGGGGAACCATGCCAGGTCTCCTCGGGTGGAGACACAGCCAGAAGATTCAGTCCCAGCTTGGGCTGCTGGGCCCAGTCTCCAGGAGCTGATAAGCCAAGTAGTGCCCAAGCCTAAAGACCCCTGGAAAACCACATCTCCCCCTTTGCCACCTAAATCTCCACCATTCCAGCTTCATTTCCTCAGTGAAGCATTGCCATTCTCTGAGGGGCAGATCATATTATGCCACGAACTCTCCTTAGACTTAGCACTGAAGCCTCAAATTACCTATCTTCTCTTTTCAGGGATAGCTTTCTGGGGTTCCCCCACGCAGAATAAACTGTTCCCTCTGCTGTGATCCCAGAGCTCCTCACGTGCATGTACAGCCCTAATGATCCTAGAGCAAGGCTTTATCAGTCTGTGGTCTGCACTGGCCTGGCCACTTCCGGAGAGACACGAGACCCTTCAGTTTGCATGTGCTCTTGCAAAGGAGCATGGTTTTGTGTAAATGCATTTTTATAATGTGTCTCCCCTTCTAGACTATGAGCCCTCTGAAAGAGGTCTCTTGTCTTATTTTATCTCATTTTAATTATCCTACAGGAACACTAACTCCTTTTTTGGTGTACAACTCTATAAATTTCAACTCATGTACAGATTCACGTAAGCACTGTCTGAATGCACTTTCTGTTCGCATCAATAGTATTATGCTGCAGATCCCCAGCGGTTTCTCACTCCTTTCATTCCGTGTTTCAAAGATCCACCATGTCTGTCACTGTGCACTTGTCTCTTGCCCTAACAGCTGCCAGGACCTCCACAGTGTGTATCACCCAAGTCTTCCTATCTACTCCCTCACAGAGGAGACCTGGGTTGCCTCCAACCTCCCCCATTCATGCCAAAGTCCAGATGAGTACCCTTAGACAATACCCATGGGCATGCTGAGAATTTAACTGAGATTTATACCTGGGAGCAGAATTTCAGGGTTGTAGTAGGGTCAGTGTATTAATAATGATCTCTAAATGCCATGTCACCTACAAGAGTGTGCAGGCCCATCTTGAAGGATGACCCATGTAGAGCCAGCACGCACCAGTAAGGCTATGCGGGGTGTTCAGATGTTAACATTTTCCCATTTTACAGGAAAATAGCTGCTTCTCTGTCTCTTGAGTCTCCCCTGACTCTTCCCAAGATCCAGCAACTAGAGAGATACACATGGCCCAGCAATGGCCCCCAGGGTCCTGCGCCAATGGCCGTTGCCAACTGTTACATATTTTGAATATCATCCATGTCCACAACCCTGTGCAGGAGAAAGACAAGGCCTTAAGGTTAAGGTTCAAGGCCTCCTTGGCCAGTCTTTGGCAAGCTTCCCCCCTTGCTGGGTTCCCACAACAAGAAGTCAACATGTTGTGCTTGCTATGACTTCCATGACATGCTTACATGATCCTCATAGGCACCCTGAGAGCTGGGAGATGGGTCTCCTCATTTGACAGATGAAGAAACTGATGCCCAGAGAGGAGGAGTGATTGGTCTAAGGTCCCAAAGTCAGTGACAAACAAAACTGTGACCCAAGAGATTTTGAAGACCAAGGTAGGCCCCAGGGCATTCCTGCTCTGAGGATCTCCACCTCTGCCCACCCCACATGCAGTAAAATGTATTGCCCCCCCCCCCCCCCACAATCTCAGGCATCTTTTATGAGAATGTGAGCTGAATTGCCATTGACTAGTTGGCATAATGCTAAGTTTTGTAGACATTTAATTAAATAATCATTAATTTTGATTTTGCTGTTTTCTTTTTGCATTTTAGAGCTAATCCTTTTTTCTGTTTTTTTCCTTTCACATCTAGAACTTTTCTATGGGCCCTTGACAATTACTTGAAAACTACATGTGATACTTAGCTCACCAGTGACTGGACCCTGCCTCAATGACAGGCCCTTCATGGACCCCCAGGCTGTGGGGAGAAGGGGGCACAGAGGTCAGTGCTCTGGTGGGCTCCGGTGGGCTTCAGGAGTTCGCACAGAGGGACTTGGCAGCCCAGCAGTTGGGGAGGGGGTGGGGCATTCCTAGCCGGAGGCTGGAAATTACTGGTGAATCTTGTTAAAAGGTAGCAGGTAGAGAAGAGTAGGGACCTTGAACAGCAGGATTTCAGGCATGGAACCCTGGTCCAAATTAATAATAGTGTCAACTAATACCTGCATTTGTTAAGAACCTACTGAATGGCAGGGCACCGTACTCCTATCATCTTGTTTAATCTTCATGACATCTGTGGGCAGCCAGGAAAGATAAACAAACTATTTAAGCACTCAGTACAGAGTGTGTGGATCAATCATGACATTCACCATTAAAGCTGGGGCAGGTCCTTGAGGCCCCTGGAGGAGTTGACCTTTAGTTTTGCATCACAGGGAGAAGAGAGGTTTCCAGTGGGACTAGGGTAGTAGCAGGGAAGAGCATGTGGTCCCTGGGCTGGTTACCAGCCAGTATGGAATTGTTGGAGCATGTTAACAAGCCTAGCTGTACACCAGTTCAGGTCAGAGGTAATGTCATTATTGTCTCCTTGTTATAGTCAAGGAAACTGAGGCTCCTAGAGGAGCCACCTCTACGTGGGAAGTGCTACCTAAATTCAGACTTAGGTTGGGCTCACTCTAAGGCCCAAACCTTTAATCATTAGGCTGCTAATGTTCAGTGTTCCAGCCCAGGAGCATCACGTTGTGACAACTTTCTCTCTCTTCCCCCCAAAGGCCTCAGATAAGGCTTCCCTGCTGCAGTTTCCAGACCCAAAGCACTGGTGGCAGCTGAGGTAGGAGGACCGGAAGGGTTAACTGGGCCACAGCCCAAGGCACCACCCTTAGGCCTGGCAGCCTCTGGCACCTGCCCTGGCCTTTTATCTCCACGGGTTTCAGGTGAGAGGAGCCAGAGCTGGGCCTGCCAGGGACTCAGCAGCATGCCTTCCCTTTGATCCCCATTGAGACTGCCTGCTCTGAGCCCAGAATCAAACACAGGAGTGCCTAGTGCCCCAGGGTCCCCAGAACAGCAGCCTCATACTGCCCTGCCCCCCTCCAGCCTCCTCTGCCTGGCCTGAGCCTCTGCCTGGCATCCCGCCAGATTTTCAGGGACAGGACAGAGCTAGAGAAGAGTGAGGGAGACTCTTGGCCACAGAGGGAAAAAGGACAACAGTGTAAGGCCAGGGCACCAGGGATTCAGACCTAGGACAGGTTGTGGGGGATGGGGTGAGTTCCAGGAGGCTGGAAAGGAAAGAAGAAAGTAGGCCCTAAAGAGCATAGACCTTGAATGTAGCCTTTCCCTGAGGCCTTGACAGCCTCGTGGGGTTCAGGTCTCAAGGTAAGAACTGCAAGGGGCCAGTGAGAAAAACCAACGAATTTAAAAAGAATTAGTCAGGAGGAGGTGACAGGCCCATTCTGAAGCAAGATGAATGGGTTTCAGTTGGCGAAAATGATTCTAATTTATAATCTGCTTCTTGCTGCCGCTCGCCAATTAATTCTCTATAGATACATAAATAGGCCGCGTGTTTGCTTTGCTTCAAACGTAATAAACATTACACTCTGTCCCCTTCTTTTGTGGTGGTTCCTGTCACGGCATTAGTCCCCACAGCTAATTCCTCACACCTGTCTTTGCCGCTCAGGAGAGTGGGGCTGAGTGGGGAGGAAGTGCCCGGCTCCAGGAAACTCGTGGCACCAGGAGATAAATTATCCATCCAAAAGCTGCCAGCACCTGCTGTGAGCCTGGGCTCCCCACTCAGGAGAGGCCCAGGCAGGGAGGGAGGGAAGGAAGCACAGGGGACTCTCATCGTCCTCCTGAGACTACTATGTGACAGACTTTGGGACCATGGTCCTAATGAGGGCAGGAGTGAGAGAGGCAGAGAATTGTCATCACACTCTCTGTGTTACTGGCCCCAGACACACCAGGCCCACCCTTGCTTTCCTGGCTTTTGTACTTGCTAAACTCTCTACCCTGGAGAGCCATTTCCTTTGGGTTTTTCTTCATCTTCACAGTGAGACATTTTCCTGACTCCACCTTCCTGAAACTGAGACACCCCTCTGCAAATTTGTCTGTGCTTCCCCCCTGCATTTAATCTCGCCTTAGCATGATCATAGTCTGAAATTCGATTTATTTTACTAATTTATCTTGTTTATTGTCTTTGACAATTGGGATGTAAGCCCATGTGTGGATCCCATGTTTGATGCTGTGTCCTCAGCCCTTGGCACATAGTAGATGCTCATTAAATATTTGATGAATGAATGAAGGAATGAGGTGAAGATGGGGTGGGAGGGGACATCAGATAGCCCTAAGATTGAAACAACACCTCACTCTGGCCTGTCATCTCACCTGCGCCCTGAGAGGTACCTAAAACCAAGGCCAGGGGGAAGGGTGACTTTCCAAAGGTGACACAGTGCGTTAGTGGCAGAACTGGGACTACAGTCCCAGTCCTGAGCTCTTCTCTAAGGCAGCTCAGGTCATTACTTTGCACCTCACAATAATTCTTCCAGGTAGGGTATTGAGGAAACTAAAATTCAGGGAGATGACATGACTTGTCTGAGGTCACACAATCATCTGTTCAGTAAAATAATTGAATGCCAAATAACTGAATACCGACTTGGTTCTAGGAGTTGAAGATGTAGCAGCAAATAGGATAGAAAAGATCCCTGTCCTTCACAGCAATCACATCCTAGAGAGAGAAATGGGCATTGGATGAGTTAACAAGAAATGTAAATGTCAGGAAATGATAGGAGCTCAGAAGACAGATATAGCAAGGTGAAAAGATGGATGGTGATGTCAGGGACAAGATGGAACAGGCATGGGGTGCCACTTGAGGTGGGGTGGTCAGAGGGTAACAGTTAAGTAGGAGCCATACTGTTGAGGATGAGACAACTTTGCAACCACAGAGCAGGGCCAGGATTTCCACTCAGATCTGTCTTCTCCAAAGCATGCATTCTTTCCCAGTTGAACTGTGTTGCTACTAAAAATGAGCATTCCGGAGAGTAAGGACCACTGTATGGTGAAGCAAGAAGCACTCAACTCTGAGTGGGTGATGTATGTGTTAGAGCCCAAAAAATGGGTGAGAGAGAACAGCACGGATTAGAGTGCGGGCCTCTTAAGCTGCGAACACAGGTGCAAAGGCCTAGGGGTAGGCAGGAGACACTCAGGCAGAGGTAAAGTGTCATTAGGTGAAGATGGGAGCAAACCCTGATTTGTGTTGTTAATTTCCATGGTGTAAATGCTCTCCATAGGCCAGGAGTGCCTCATGCCTATAATCCTAGCGTGGCCTCTGGGAGGTCAAAGTGGGTGGATCACTTAAGCTCAGGAGTCCAAGATCAGCCTGAGGAAGAGCAATACCCCATCTCTACTAAAAAATAGTAAAACTACCTGGATGTTTTGGTAGGCACCTGTAGCTATTCAGAAACGCTGAGGCAAGAGGATCTCTTGAGCCCAAGAGTTTGAGGGTACGGGCTATGATGCCATAGAACTCTACCCAGGGAAACAGAGTGAGATTCTGTCTCGAATAAACAAATACATGAATGAATTGCTCTCCACGTAGCCAGTTTCAAGGTCTGGCAAAACTGGCTTGCAAGATGCTTGAAAATAAATCTAACAATTGGCTTTGATAAGACATTACAAAACAGCTCCAGCACACTGCTGCTTCAGGTGTCAATAAGGGGACTGGCCAGGCAGAGTCATGCAAAGGAGAAGCCAGAAATGGTTTGGATTAGTATGTGTGGTGCACAGAATCCTGAACCCTAATATCTGGAAAGGCCCTTAATCATCACAAAAGCATCTGCTGCCACTCTTCCTTTGCTACACAACAGAAAGCCAAGGCCAAGAGAGCACCAGAGACTTGTCCCAAAACACATGGAGAGTTGGGGCTGGGACAAGGACTGGGAGACCTTAGACTTCTTAGGGTTACTAGCACCCTCTCTACTGCCTCCAACCATCTGTTCTCAAGGGGTCATGATCTCTGATGGCCCCTTTGGGACTGATTTTTCAGGGACTCCATTATCTATGAGGGGCGGGAAGTAGGGTGCAATCAGGGGCATGTGTTCCAGGTCCAGTGGAGTGCAGAGGTGGGAGAGCTTCATGCTACCTGCTGCAATACTACTTAAGCTAGATTTTGAACAATAAGTGAGGAGTTTTCCAGCAAGGCAAAGGAAGAAAGGAAGCTACAAGGGGAAAAAACCTGGTGAAAGCTCAGAGTGTGATACAAAAGAAAAAAATAAAATAGTTTGGCATTACCAGAGTATAAGGTGCAAGGACGCAGCAAGAAATGAAGCTAGAGAGGCAACGCAGTTTCTCACACTGAAGCCATAATGGTGGGCTTTCAGGTAACTATGGAGAAGCTGGTTTTGTTTTGTTTTTTTTAGACAGAGTTTCATTCCATTGCCCCAGGCTAGATTGCCATAGCATCAACTTAGCTCACAGCAACCTCAGACTCCCAGGTTCAAGTGATCCTCCTGCCTCAGCCTCTTGTATACCTGAGACTACAGGTGCCCACCAGGACACTTGGCTAATATTTCTATTTTTAGTAATGATGGGGTCTCAAGTTTGTTCAGGCTGGTCTCCTGAGCTTAAGCAATCCTCCTGCCTCAGCCCCAAAGTGCCGGGCTTACTGGTGTGATCCACTATGCCTGGCCAAGAAGCTGTTTTTAGATGGAACCTCCTGTCTTATGAGAACCAGGTGAATGAAGCACAGCAAAGCCTACTTCTTGTGGCTGAGAACGTGCAGGCGAGGGAAGACCCAGGTCCTCTAGCAACCCAGCCTGGCCCTACTGAAGTCCAGCAAGTTGCTCACCCCCTGGTGTGTCTCTTGGCCTCATCCCTCTGCTGATCCCCTTTCCCCTCCTGCTGGCTGCTCTTCTCTGGGCCAGGAATAGAACCTCACATCTGACAATCCTCAGCGGTGTTTAAATTTAATGGGCCTTCCTGCTTTTTTTCCTTCTTAGCACCTGGGCTGGGCGCTCTGCAGCAGCCCTGGGGAGAGGCAGGTGAATAATTCAGGGAGAGTCAGTGTTTGATGTGTGTGTGTATATTTGGGGGGAGAATGGCGGGGCTGTCTCGCACTGCCACCCAGGGAAGGGGGTTCAGGAGGGAAGGTTCGGGTGCTCAGCCCCTGCTGTTCTACTCTTCTGTCTTTAGGGCCTTTGGAGTAAGCCTCATGGACCCTTATTGCCATCTCCAACACAGCCACCTGCAGTGTCAGGCCTCAGGGCTGCAGAAGCTGTCTAGGGCTGAAGGAAAGGAGAAGGAAAGGGAGGAGGCACACCTTTCCCAGCAGCTTTGGATGCAGGTCCAAAGAGAGAGAGCTAGTTGGGGGAACCAGTTGAGGCCTAGCTCCAGGGCAAGGTCACAGGAGCAGGGTTAGGGAGCAGGAATGTGGGCTGCGATGTACATGGCCAGATGGAGGGCTTGGGCCAACTAGGCAGCTGGACAGCTCCTGGCAGAAAGCTGGCGCCTGGCCCAGGCTGTGGCCGCTGTCCATGGTGCTAACCCTGCTTGGGTCCTGGACGTGAATCCTGGACCTGGACAAGCTCCCCTGCCAAAAACCTCCCTAGGCGCCTGGCTCCTCCTATTACACCCTCACTCCTCCCCATCTCTGCAAACAAAATAGCCTTTCCATTTTCTGGCACTGGGACTTTTCCAGCATTTTCATTCATTTATTCACTCATACATTCAATAACTACTTACTGAACACCTGCTATGTGCTGCATCCGCAGGACACAGCAATGAACAAAACAGACTCTGTCCCTAAACTCTGAACTTGTGTTTCAGCCCTGTGCCCTCTCCCTTGAGGAGAAATGGGTAAGGGGAAGGGAGGAAACCGGGATTTAGTCCCTTTTCTTCCCCTGGTTTGTGCTGAGTCCTCCAGCAAGTCACTTTCTATCTTTAAACCTTAGTTGTCCCCATCTGTAGCTTGGGGCAGACATCATGTTGCTGAGTTGTTGCTGCTAGTCTTATTATTAATTACAGCAAACACTTATTCTAAGTGTTTTACATGGATTCATTTAATCTTCACCATCTCTATTATACCTATAAAGAAACCGAGACGCAGAGAGTGAAGTCCTTTGCACAGGGTGACAAGGTGATTGTTGGTGATGGGATTTGAACCCAGACAGTCTGGCTCCAGAGTCCGTGAGAAATGAACGCGATGAGGTGTTTAAGGGCACAGCGGGCTTCAGCGCAAGTGGCTCCCACAGGCTGGTGCACACACCCCCCCCTTTCACCGCCGGCCAGCCGGGTCTCTCCATGGGGACCGCCCAGCCCAGCGTCTCCGTAAAGCCCGATCCCCGCGCCGCCCGGGTCAGGCGGACAGAGCCGCACTCAGCAAAGACTCAGCACGCTGGGGAGGAGAGAGGCTCTCGTGGGGTGCCCTCCGTCCCAGTCCGGGTCCTGGTCCCCTCCTGGGGACCGTCAGACGGCTCCCCCGCTGCCCCCAGCGGGCTGGTAGCCTGTCCCCGCGCTGACATTTCTTTGGTTGTTCATGCCACAGGCCCTTCAGTCTGCGCAGTTTTACAAATGTGCTGGCGAGATGAAAGGCGCCAGAACAGCGACTGGAGAGCAAGTTCGGAAAAGCTTTTAACTTCCAGCTCCCACAGACAAAGCGGGAGGAGGGGGAGGGGGGAAGAAGGGAGAGAAGGAAAGAAGTGGAGGGAGAGGAAGGAGGGAGGGAGGGAGGGAAGAAAGGAGGGAGGAAGGATGAAGGGAGGGAAAGACGGAAGGAGAGAAGGAAGGATGGAGGTAAGGGTGGAAAGAGGAAAGAAGGAAAGAAAGGCAGGGTGAAGAGAGGAAGAAGGGAGGAAAGGAGAGGGAAAGAAGGGGAAGGAAGGAAGGAAGGAAGGGAGGGAGGGAGGGAGGAAGGGAGGAAGGAAGGAAGGAAGGAAGGAAGGACGGGAGGGAGGCAGGAAGGGAGGAAGGAAGGGAGGGAGGACGG
>CAUYPK010157124.1:0-37501 GCA_963574355.1 Loris lydekkerianus
AGAAAGGGCCAAGGAAGGGGAATGGAGGGGGGAGGTTTTGGTAGAGGGAGGGTAATGGGTGGGGCCACATCTATGGTGCATCTTAGAATAGGTACAGGCGATTGCACTAATGTACACAGCTATGATTTAACAATAAAAAAATTTTTTAAAAAGTTTGGTTCAATTTATCTCAATTTTTGATTCCAATAACTCATTTTATAGCCCTACTGATGCAGGACAAGGCAGCACCATGACTTGCTGCCTTAGCCCTGTAGGTGTTGATGCTCCTGGGGACAGAGGAACAGGAACCAGCTTGCTCCAAGGGCCGGACACCTGCGGGGGAGATGCTGGCATTGGGCTGTCTCCTCCACATGCAGTTCTGAGCAGATGGCGCCTTGCTGTCTCCTCCATGTGCACTTCTGACTGGTGGATTTCCTGCCAGTTTCCAAGGCCTGAGAGTTCACTGGACAGCTAGCTGTAACTGACAGGACTCACACCCTAGCAGAACAACCCCGCCCCCACTATATAAACCCCTGAGCAGAGAGCCCAAAGGCAGGCCTCGAAGAGGGAGCAGGAGACCTTGTTCCCCTCCTGGGTTCTCTCTGACAGGAGGTTTGATTTTTGTAGTTGTTGTAATTTTTGTTTCTGTAAATAAATCCTGAGTTACCACTGATCCTGTGGTCCATCGATTTATTCTTCAACTCACTGCGAACAAGAACCTGAAATTCTGGTATCACTACTACTTGAAGGCTTTGTGAGTTATAAACACTACTACTTGAAGGCTTTGTGAGTTATGAACAGAGGTGAAATAAAAATATTCAAACAATTTCTTTGAAATGGGTGATAAGCAATTAGAATAGGCATCCCTCAATCAGAATGGACACAGGCCAGGACATCTAACCCAACGTGTCTATCAGGTAAATGTCAATCTTGATTGCAAAGTAAGGGCAAAGGCAGTCTAATTACATAAAACTGTAGTTTGCTCTTACGCATTTATTTTTAAGTAAAGTAAAGAAGCATGACCTATGACTTTAAGGTAAAGAGTATTTTAAGAAAGACTTGTGCAAATAAGTGTTTTTGAAACAAACTATGGAAGAAGCATTTGCAAAATGAATATTTGGAAAATTATCCATTGATATTATTTTTTTGTGTGTTACATAGAAAAGCTTCTATGTGTACACACTTAAAACCAGCACTTTAATTGAATTGGTAGAAGCAATTGGGGAATAGTTATCAAGATCTAGTAAACTTAGTCAGAATTTATTTTTCTAATCTGGGCCAGCTAACGTTTTTGAAACATAAAACTATCACAGTATCCTTTAATAAACTTTCCTGCTAAATCAGCCTATCAGTTTCTTACAAAATGATCTTGATTAAAGTCCCAGGTAAAAGGCTAGCTATTATATAGCACTTATAAACATAACTAAATCATTTCCTTTTTAAATTGTGCAGTTTTTGATGACTTGTTTGCCTAAGCATGCTGTCACTTATTGGGCATATGAACACACCAGGCTTGGTGCTAGGGCTTTACAATTCATCTTTAGAAACAACCTTATGACACGGCACTGGACTCATTCTCATTTTACGATTGATATATTTGATGTAATTTTCCCAGTCACAGAGCAATTAAGAGGGAATACTGTGAGGTGAACCCAAAGCCTGTGCTTAACATGCTCTATACTGCTAGATTAAGACCATTTAATACTTTAAATTACATGGAGTAGGCTCTTTATTGATAAAATTCAGCAAGCAAATGAACAGAGAAATTTCAGGATTTTCTGATTAAACTAAATCTATTGGCACTATTCTTTGAAAAAGACATTATTGCTGTGTATGGCCATTAAATTGTAATGGCAGCTATGATTGTGCCACTTTGTTTTTTTCTTTAAGCCAGGTCAAATGTACTACCTCTTAAATATAGAAAATGCAAATGAAAAGTTGCATAACAATGGGAAAAGATATAATTCAGTAGGTTCTCCTACTTCAAAGAAGAAAGAAAACAGAAACTTAACATTTAAGAAACAAGGAAGAAGATGAAATGAAACCTCTTAGAAAAACACTTCTCAAAAGAAAACAGCTGTCCAAAGGAAAAACAGACAATCAGAATGCAGATATAAATGGAGAAAGATGGTTACATTTTGACAGTGTGACTTGCCTTATTTTCTCCAGAAAGTGTCCTGTTAATATTATGGAAGGTTCCTAAGAAGAAGTTCCTTTCTATTTTCTGTCAGACACCTCCACCCATGTTCAATCCCTACCACTCAGACCTCATCCAAGGGAATTACTTTTACTTGAGGAAAAATAAAAATTGTTATTGATGGGTGTAATGTGATGCTAACAAAGAGGGTTAGATGAGTGTGGTACTTGGAAAATCAACTTGTAACATACGTTATTATCTAGATTTACCATGACCTTCATAGCATGTATCTACACCTGGCACATTCAGTATTTCTTACTTATTATTTAGTATCTGTCTTCCCACTCTCATTAGAATGTGAGCTCTGTAAACATAGAATCTTTGTTCTTTTTTTTTTTGTAGAGACAGAGTCTCACTTTACCGCCCTCGGTAGAGTGCCATGACGTCACAGGACTCACAGCAACCTCCAGCTCTTGGGCTTACGTGATTCTCCTGCCTCAGCCTCCTGAGTAGCTGGGACTACAGGCGCCCGCAACAACGCCTGGCTATTTTTTTGTTGCTGTTTGGCAGGGGCTGGGTTTGTACCCTCCACCCTCGATATATGGGGCTGGCGCCCTACTCACTGAGCCACAGGCGCCACCCTCATCTTTGTTCATTTTATTAACTATACTTACAATAGTGTTTTTCTTTTAATAGATACTTAATCAATATTTTTTATATGACTGAAAAGATGTATGATATAATTTGAATGCCAAATAGTTAAACATGTTTGGTCAAATACTAAACATTTGACCCTTCCTCTTCTAGGACAGCAATTATGTGGTGTTAATGAAATGACAGTGTTTTTTTTTTATTTAGTCAGCAATTCCCTTCTCATTCCCCAGTGTTTGAAACCAAAGGACAGAAAGACTGGTGCCAGAAAACAATATTTTCTGGTTGGTGGCCCATTCTTTAACATATTGAATATAACCCACAGGCAGCTGCGGGTTGAGGTATGCTTATACAATACCTCTAAAATATATCTCCATAGAGCTAATACCTAAAATTAATAATTTGAATATTTTTGTAGAAACATATAATTCGATTTTCTTCTATCTGGGCACAAGGTCAATTCTCCCAATTAAGTAAAAAAATTAGTTTTTTTCTATGAAGAAACAGAAGAATAGTGTGAATCAGGTCTACCTGCAAGGCCAAGGCTCTGTTTACTTCAACAACTTCCACTATGCATTTGACACTAATGTCAAGTTAGCAACTAGAGTCCACTCAGATAAAACTCCCAGGAGAGAAATGACCAAGGGCCTGTTAGTTGGGAGTTTTGTACTAGTTACAATGAAAATGTGTCCCTTCTTCAAATAGCTTGCAATCCTTTGCAGCGGAAAAAGGCCTAACTACAAATATAATTAAAGAATAAAATAACATACCATGTGATAGAGTGCTCATCTGGATACTCTGTATGCCCCCAGTAAACACTCACCAAGACTCTGTACTTGTATTATCAGTCCAAAGCACCACCTGGTTCCCCTGGCTTGTACAATACTCAATTGAGTATTCTTTGCTAACAGATTACTTTTCCTAAATATGTCTTTTTCAGAACCTAAGAGATCCCTCCATCCTTTGTATAATTCTGGACCTTGAAGTTCCAATTATGTTGCTTATACACTTACCATCACAATCAGCCAGGGCTGCAGAATGCCTTTTTAGTAAGTAGCAAACTTAAAGACTCACATTTATGTGGCTTCTGTACTGAAATGAAGCTGCCATTTTTCAGTGTGAATGTTTTTTCCTCTCATGACATAGACAAATGTTGATGTTTACTACAAGTTGGTACATTAGTTGCTAATTAAGTTCCTAGCTGCTTCAGCCAAAACTTGCTGTATTGAATCCAAGAAAAGAATGGCAACTATATCAAAAATAAGTTGTTGGGGATTTTGTTTTGTTTTGTTTTATTAAAGGAAAGTTCTATATTATAGAATTTAAGGAACTTACATACTGGGAGATAGGAAACTTTCAGTCTTGGCTTCCCCTTAAGCTGAGTAGTTGAAGCCCCTCTGTACCTGTCACCTGGTTCTGGTCAAAGCTGTCTAAATATCAGCAATCTAAGGATGAGGTAATAAAGTTAACTGTTGATCATTACTCACTTTTGCATACTCATCCCCAAATTCCCAGAGGAACAAGTTAGTTCTTGGGGAACCCACAGGGTGAAGGTTAATTTTAGAAAGTGTGCAGAGTGACCTGCTGCTAGGGTTCTCCGCATCTCTGGAAAGATACCGCCTTACTTTATCTCTTCAGCCTCACGACCCTGGCTGGGTCAGTCAGACCTGTCTGCACTCACCAGCGGAGGGGAGGGTTATGTTGCTTCCTCTGCAGGTCTGGGTCTCTGGCATTTCTTAGCTTCTCCATGGGAAGTCCCAGATCACATGTCTCCACGGCCTGCACGTTGCAGCCGATGATGGGTCCGATTGTTGAGGCAGAAACTCCCTGGGAAGACAAAATACCCGCGGAAAGAGCGTTGCTAGAGCGTTGGTGTCTTTGTGCCAGAGAGAATTCGCTTTCCTTTTCCATTTCCCACGGGGCTCTCCACCAAAGGCCTCTACTCACCAGCCCGGACCAAAGGGTGGCTCCTCCCAGACCAAACACACTCCCCGCCCAGCTGATTAGGATTGCTAAATCCCCGGAAGAGAATCGAAACAGAAACTAGAGTCAGGAAAACTATAAAAACTTCCCGGCCGGCAGCTGGACTCAGCTCCCACGGTAGAGTCAGCGGTGTCGCCCCGGCCCCTGCGCGTACCTCAGAGTCCAAAGGGCCGCGCCCACCAGGTGGCACCTGCCACGGCTACATTCCCGGGACGCGCGCGCTGCGCACGGTGCCCCCTATCCAGGTGCGACCGCGCCCCCGCGCTCCACCGGGAGACCCTGCGGCAGCCTCGTCTCGGTCAGGTACAGCGGGCAGCCCCTGCTCCTCCAGGTAAGAAGCGGACGCAGCACACACATTCCACCCGTCCACCCCCCGGACAGCAACCTGACCGACCACCTACCTCCCTTCTGAGAAGGAAAGATGTCGAATGGGTGTTCTAAAGACATTAGTTTCCGCTATCTCATCGCATGTTTCAGGCCCAGGTTGAAAATGTACATCCAAGTGGAGCCTGTGCTGGACTACTTAACCTTTCTGTCTGCAGACGTGAAGGAGCAGATTCAGAGGGTGGTCGTCACCTCCGGGAACATGCGCGCCGTTGAACTGCTTCTCAACACCTTGGAGAAGGAGGTCTGGCAACCTGGTTGGACTCAGGAATTTGTAGAAGCTCTCAGGAGAGCCGGAAGCCCCTTAGCTGCCCGCTACGTGAACCCTCAGCTCACCGACTTGCCCTCTCCATCATCCGAGAACGCTCATGATGAATGTCTACAACTGCTGACCCTCCTTCTACCTACTCTGGTGGAGGAGCTTCTGGTTAGCGATGTCTTGGATAAATGCTTGGAGAAGCAACTGTTGACAACTGAAGACAGAAACCGGGTAGGTGTCAGTTCACATGGCAGGTTTTGTAAAGCGAGGTTGCTTGTATGTTTGCCCCATTCTAAATGTGGTTTGACATCTTTGGGCAAATCTGGCTCCCTCATTCTTTGAAAAGAGAACATCTAGCACTTACAAATATAATTTTGAAATGTTAACACAAAGAAGCAAATTTTCTAATACTTTCGCTGAAATAAATAAAAGAAGAGTTATTTTAGAATAGTGATGTAGAGGAATATATAGTGTTTATTGAACACTTACTCTGTGCAGTTAGTATCATTTTCTGAATGTATTATTACAGTGCATCTTGGAAATAACCCACTGATAGTTCTAATGTAATTAACTGCATTTTACAAATAAGGAAACTGAGGCAGGTAAAAGAATTTGCTCACGGTCTCCCAGGAAGAACAGTAGCAGAAATCAGAATTGAGGTCTTCATGGTGTTTTATCTCCTATTTAATGTAGTTCCATGGGAGATGGGATCAGAAAATTATGGCCCATGGGCTAAATAAATCCAGCTTGCAATGGGTTTTGCAATTGGATTCAGTGTTGATGAAGAATTGGAGCATAGTCATGTTTATTTGTTTACATAATGTCTATGGCTGCCTTTTTTGCTCCAAGGGCAGTTGGACAGAGATGATATGGGGTGCAATGCTGAAAATATTTGTTATTTTGCTCCTTGGAGAAAAAGGTTTCCAATCTCTGCCTTATATTATGCCATTTAGTCTTAGTTCAAATGGGGAAATTACAATCACACACACTTTTTTTCTTTATTCGAATTTCTATATTCTCTGGGAATCAAGATTTAGAGAAAATTCAACAAAAAAACATGTTGCTAGTTGCAGTTTTTCATATTAATGAAGGAATAGTGGATTTTTGTTAAGTTGGCATTTTGACAGGGTAAATTTTACAAATAACTTTATGCTTAATGTGGTGTTAATTGTTTTTCAATGAGTGGAAATCCATACTGTGAAGTATGTAAGTGCTGACCTATTTGAACCTGACTTATTCAGGGTTATAAGTTAAAAGTCGTGTTTTGAAAGACATGTAGGTAAATGAAAGGCTTTGTCGATATGATTTTGACATTTTGTTTCTCTCTTTCTTTTTGATGAATCAGTTACTTGATATCATCACTACGAAGTTCTGGACATTTGATTGATTGGCTATAGCTGACATGACTTGGTCTTTAGTGACTCTGGCTATAGCTGATGTGACTTGGTCTTTAGTGACTCAAGTTGATGATCTTTTGTAAACTTAAAAGTCACAGGGCCTGGTCTAGAGATCCAAACATGCATCCAATTTCAATGGCCAGTTTTCCCAACAAGTAAATTACTTTACACTGTTGTCTGCAATGTTTATGTCGTTTTGTGTATTGAGAACCAGCTAGAACGCATTATAGTAGTCCAGCTGGATATGACAAATGTGTACATCACTGTGGCAGAATCTTAATTTGGAAGAAAGTATGCAGCCTTCAAGCCAGCTGGAGATGGAAGATGGCATTTCCAGCCACAGTAGCTGTTAGGAAGTCCAGAAGCAACAGAGTCCAGTAACACCACAAAGCTGTTTATGTTTGGTGGGTATGATGTCCCGATTGCCAGCGAAACAGCACTTCTCCTTATTTACTCTAAATACTTCTGCCTATCAGCATCACTTTTGTCTTGCCTGGATTGAATTTCCGCCAGCTAGATTTTATCCAAGTTCTTGATTCTGGCAAGCTTGGAGGCAGCTAGCAGTAATGCAAAGGATTTGACACAAAGAAGATACAGAGTAAAGGGACTTTTGTGTGCTGGTAGCAATTAAGGCCAAAGCAACCTAAATTCTCCCTCAGATTCACATTTCAAAGGAGGCCCTGAAAGATTGGGGAACTACATATTTGAAATTTTCTAAGGAGCAATAGTGTCTCCGTAAGAGTCTAGAATATTTCACATTTGCATCATTTTACATATATTATCAGTTCCAAAAACAAGCTATGGCAGATGATGGAAAGGAAGCGGTATGTATGAGAGAATCTATCGTGATGTGTTGGTCATTGATGAAATGTTTATCTTACAGCAGCAAGGCATGATTGGAAAATTATAGGAACTTAGAATGGGAAGGCATAGATTTGAGGTCTATCTTTGCTCTTTTTTTTGTGTGTAACTTTGGGGCAAATTATTTAAGCTCCTTGATTAGTTTGCTCATGAAAACCAGTATCACAATAATTTATGTTCTTGCGGCATTTTAGTCAACATGAAATGAAAAATGGCATTTGTAAAAGAACATAAATAGGGGCGGCGCTTGTGGCTCAAAGGAGTAGGGTGCCTGCCCCATATCTTGGAGTTGGTGGGTTCAAGCCCACCCCCAGGCAAAAAAAAAAAAAGCATAAATAGTAAACAGCTAATTTGATATGATGATAATGCTGACTTTTATTACCATTCATCTGGTTGCATTTCCTTGTAAATTTAAAGTTTCAGAGCCCATGTTGTAATTGAGATCTGCTTCTTAAAATCCCTAGATTAAACCAATTTGAAGGAGAAACTGTATCTTGCATCTTTAAGCTACCAGAATTTAGTCAGGACTAAGTATAAGATTGATGCTTAATATGTGTTGATTACTTAATTAATTGGCTGATTTGGAATTTATTTCTAAATAGTTTTCTGGAATAGGAGTTGAAAATATATGAGTATTAGATTACCTTTCTAGGAATTGGAGAATACATGGATAATAAGCATAATATCTCCAAATTTGCTTTGTTGACAACTTAAAATAACATTTAGCTGAGTAATCAGGATCTCTAAAAAATAATCTTTTATTTTCATCTTTTTCTATTTGCCAGTAGACATTTTCTACTTCAACTGGTATTTTAATTTAAGATTCCCATTCTCATCTCTCTTGCCACTGATTACAATAAAGCTTCTGAAAATGATTTTATACTTAGTTTTGTGTCCAGCCAAGTGTCTAAAGAACTTTTGTAATGTATTAATTTATTCATTTATTTGGTTTGAATTTATTTATTTATTTTTTGTAGTAAACTCTGTCGCCCTCAGTAGGGTGCGGGGGTTGGGGGAAGGGCGTCACATCTCACAGCAACCTCCAACTCCTGGGCTTAGGTGATTCTCTTGCCTCAGCCTCCCAAGTAGCTGAGACTACAGGACCTGCCATAATGCCAGGCTATTTTTTTGTTGCAGTTCGGCTGGGGGCGGGTTTGAACCCACCACCCTCTGTATATGGGGCCTGCACCCTACTCACTGAGCCACAGCTGCCGCCCTGGTTTGAGTTTATTGATTGGCATCTTTGTACCAGAAGCTATGCTAGTGGTGAAAAGTTAACAGCAAATCATGGACACTGTTTTTGTCATTCTTCTGACAAACAGGTTAAAAATGCCTGCTATAGGCACTGTTCTAAATAATAGAGCAGTGATTTTCAACTGTTGTGCCATGAGAGGATCGTAGAGGTGCACTGAAAACTTTTAAAGACCATTAATTAAATTATTGTCAAAAGACATTCAAAGCATGGTAAAGTATATTCTGGGGGCCGGGTTTGAACCCGCCACCTCCAGTATACGGGGCCAATGTTCTACTCCTTGAGCCACAGGTGCTGCATAAGTAAATTCTGTTTTTAGTCTCTCTTTTTTGATTAACATAATTTAAGGATGCCACAGAAGTTTAAGTACAGGTTTAAGTGTGTTGTGTGATAACAAAGGTTGAAAAACATTGTATTAGAGAGTCAGCGATAAATTAGTCATTTTATAGATCATTATAATAATAACAATGAGTGAGTGTCCTTTACTGCCCTGTATCTTTTAGGATGCTTTCTGAAAAATGGGCATATCCATAAACTTACATAATCACGACCTCTGGAGTAGAAATGATTATCCAAACATTTCCATAATGTCTTTTTTTTTGAGAGAGTGTCTCACTTTGTTGCTCTTGGTAAGAGTGTACATGTAGTCCTCTTGCCTCAACCTCCCAAGTAGCTGGGACTACAGGTACCCACCACTGAAAATTTTTTAGAGATGGAGTCTTGCTCTTGCTCAGGCTAGTCTTGATTGCTCGGGCAATCCACCCACTTTGGCCTCCGGGAGTGCTAGGATCACAGGCTTGAGCCACTCCGCCTGGCCTTCCATAATACCTTAATAATAATTTGGATAGCTGAAGAGAGGTACATGATTCAGCCCTAAATAGTTCAAAGGATTAAACAACCATAGTCCTGGGGACACTATACACTTATTTACATAAGGGACCAGAGATACCATGACTTAGTGCAGTTGGAAACTTGAGTCCAGTTCTCACGACATGAAGTTGAGTACCCAAGTTGGTTTCTCCCAGCATGTTGTATTGTCTGGAAAATCAGGAAGGATGGGAATTTTATTAGCAAAAACAAAAAGTACAAATAAGAAATTAGTTATGTCAATGTGACTAGTACTTACTTGGTTAAGATATTAACGTTCTTGTGGGAAACTTGTTTTTAAAACTCTGTTTTTAACATGAGTTTTGCTTCTTAATTTACTATTATCATAGAGTTAAACTCTGCTGATTTAAAAAAGTCACTGCTATATTTAACTACTTATATAAGATTATTACAAAGGGAAGAAAGCTTTTTTATTAAACTGTACAATTGTGTTGTTAAGCCAGTGCTGTATGAATATACCATTGGTTTATCCACTGGTTTCTACTGAAAAAAAACAAACAAACATATCTAAGAATTTAGAATATGAAAGCATTAAGTTGTGTTATTAAAAAATTCATTTTATTTTGTATTGCATGAATTAGGTAATTATATACCCATAGACTTCATAGTCATGAAAACATCCATCCACTTTTAATTCCATGTGCAGAGAACACTTCCAGTGAGGAATGGGCAGAGTGGGAATTATTTTATGGCTTGTTGCAATCTCAAGTCTAAATATTCACCTGAAATTCATTATGAATTTCTATAATTGCATAGATATGTTGGGAGCTAATATTTTTACAATGTTTAAGAAGAACAGATTAAGTTTAAAAAATTATATAATTGTTTCAAATGGAATTGATAAACTTTCTAGCATCAAAACCAGGAAGATCAATTAAAAATTCAAAATCTTGATGAGGCTGCTAAAATTGCATAGATATTATATGTAGATACACATTTAAATAATAAGAATACTTATAGGATAAATGATAACATGATCCTCAAACGCCTGGACTCCAGAGGGCAAGAAAAGATTGACAAATGTGATTACACAGTAAAAATAAACTTAACAGATTGAAGAGTATTCAGTCAATAGAATATGCTTTGGAGTTTTTAACAAAAATATCATTACAGTACCTCACTCATTCTTTTTTTTTTGAGACAGAGTCACTACATTGCCCTTGCTAGAGTGCTGTGGTGTCACAGCTCACAGCAACCACAAACTCTTGGGCTTAAGTGATTCTCTTGCCTCAGCCTCCCAAGTAGCTGGGACTACAGGCACCCACCACAATGCCTGGCTATTTTTTTCTGTTGTTGTTGCAGTTGTCGTTGTTTAGTTGGCCCAGTGTGGGTTCTAACTCGCCAGCCTTGGTGTATGTGGCTGGTGCTGTAACTACTGTGCTATGGGCACCAAGCCCTCACTCATTCTTCTTAGAGAAATACTTTCTGATTACTTCTGTCAGATATATTTAAAGCTGATTAAAAGATAGGGTTAAAAAAAAAAGAGAGAACAATTGAGTTAAAAGAAGTTGCTGAAAGCAGTCTTACATTTATAGAAATTACTTCTTAAAATAGCAAGTGATAATGAAGATGTTATAAACACCAAAGAAGACAAAGATTTCTATTAGAGTATTAATAAAGTTAGAGAAAAGGTAAGAAATGATCAATAATCTTTTTAGAAAATACTGTGGGGGAGATGGACTAAAATCACCTATTGGCAGGGGTGTATAGTCTTTAGTTATAAAATCAAAGTACGCAAATCATTTCTAAATACTAATCCCAGTCAAGCTAAGAGTCAAATCAAGACTCAATATCATTCACTATAACTACAAAGAAAATAAAATATACTTAGCAATATACTTACCTAACAAGTGAAAGATCTCTAGAAGGGAAACTATAAGACACTAATGAAAAAAAATCACTGGTAACACAAACAAATGAAAAATAGCTTTTAAAATATTGAAAAGGATGCTCAGTCCACAGACTTTGTTTTTGCCCTATAGAATCCAGAAATGTTAGCATTGCAGTTTCCTTAGTACTTGTATATAAGCCTTTATTAATGCTCATGTTTAATTGTTCAATTTTCCTAAAAGATAATTTCTGTTTAAATTTATTCACAAGATGTTTGATTTTACCTATTCCACTTTTCTCTTAAAATAGATATCTGCTGCAGAAAATAATGGAAATGAATCAGGTGTAAGGGAGCTACTAAGAAGGATCGTGCTGAAAGAGAACTGGTTTTCTACGTTCCTGAATATTCTTCGTCAAACAGGAAATGATAACCTTGCCCAAAAACTGACAGGCACTGATTGCTCAGAAAGCAATGCAGGTATTTCTAATTTTACTAAGGAAGATTTTGCACATTTTGCCAAGTGATTGAAAGTTTTAAAACTTGTAGCCAAAATACCAAACATTAAGATTTTTACAATCAAAAGTTCAAGGGTACAAAGGATTTGATAAATCATCTCTTTTATCTCCTTTACAAATGAGGAAACTGACGCCCATGAATAGATCAACTTATTAAAGATCACAACTTAGCAAGCTCAGCTAGTATATTGGCAGTTGACTCCTCGTCCAAACACTCTGTATTGTTTATCTTTTTTTTTTTTTTTTTTTTTTTTTTTTTTTGAGACAGAGTCTTACTATGTCACCCTGAGTAGAATGCTGTGGTGTTACAGCTTACAGCAACCTCCAACTCTTAAGCTTAAGCAATTCTCTTGCCTCAGCCTCCCAAGTAGCTGGGACTACAGGCACCTGCCACAACGCCCAGCTATTTTGTTGTTGTTGTAATTGTCATGTTTGTTTACCAGGACTAGGCTGGGTTCGAACCCCCCAGCCCTAGTGTATGTGGCCGGCACACTAACCACTGAGCTAAGGGTGCCAAGCCTTGTTTATCTATCTTATGTTGGAAAAGGATGATTGCCTGAAAATTTTATCAAGATTATTTAGCATTGAATAGATATATATAAGTATGGAGGAAATATTTTAGTGGTATTACAACTCTGCTGCATATTCTGGATATTTTAATAAATTTTTAAGTAGTTTATTAAGCATTTGATAAAAAGGACTGCAATTGCCAACATACATCAACATTAC
The DNA here is from genome assembly GCA_963574355.1 of Loris lydekkerianus. Classification (NCBI taxonomy): domain Eukaryota; kingdom Metazoa; phylum Chordata; class Mammalia; order Primates; family Lorisidae; genus Loris; species Loris lydekkerianus. Next base: position 12,867 of record CAUYPK010157124.1, read on the forward strand.
TTAATGTGAGTTTTCAAAATTATTCAATAATAGCGATAAAATAACATTTTATAGCTTTCACATATATCATTTATAAATCTAATTTAATCTGCCACCTTATTTTTCTTTTTATAGCAAGTATTGTATGTTTTATTTATTTATTTTTTTGTTCACCAATTTGTTTCAGTTTTTATATTTTATTATATTTGGAAATTAAGGCACATTTGTTCATTAATTTAACATAATATAACTTTATAATTATCAATTACATGAAAAGTACATTTATAAAGTTTTATCCTATTTACATTTACCTGATATATTTATTTGTAACAATTTACCTAGATTACATAGGAAAACTGAGACATTAGACAAAGCTAGTCATTGTTTCAAATTATTTGTATGTTACCTGCTTTTATAGCACATTTATAGTGAATATTGGGTATTCATCTAAGTAAGAACCTTAAAGTTAAATAGGCAGGTATTTTGCCAATTCCTCAGAAGATATAGCTGCTTTTATTATATCAATCTCATACTATTGAATTAGTCCTCCTTATCAGATAGTTACACAAAGATCATTCTGTTTTTGAGTTTTTTGCTTCAAGACCTAGCAGAGATAAATATAAAAATGTCTAACAAATCAACCCAAGCAAAAATGTATCCTGACAAGTTTGAAGATATTTATATTTTCATTTTACTAGTGATTTTTAAACAAGCTTATTCATTAAAGAATTACCTAAGTCACCTGATCTAAAAGGCATTTGGGTTAATTACTGTATAGTTTATAGGAGCACTCATGTAGCTAAGCCAATCTGTAGAATTCCTTAAGGGATTTTTGGCCAACTAAGCTAGATTTGGGTAAATTTTATCTCTCTTAAGAAGTAATATAATGAGGGCTGTGGCCTAAAGTTTAGGGTAAAGTAGTTTTGTTTAAAAAAAAACCAAAAAGCTCTTACTCTCTTTTTTCATTGTAAACTAAGATTAGCATGAAATATTCGTATGTTTTTATTTTACCTAGGACTGCCTAAATTGTATAAGAAAAACAAGATCTCCACGTAATGTTGAATTAATAACACATCTGTCTTTTATTTGCCACTCTGGTTTGCTCGACTAGTCTAATCTATTAAATAATTTAATCTGCCACCTTTTTTTTTTTTTTTTAATAGCAAGTATCATATGTTTTAAAAAGTATATGTAAAACAAATAAAAAGTTAACTGTTAATTGATAATAAACATTATAATCATTATAATTTTGTTCTGGTGACCAAAACTAACTAATGCAAATTTTGGTACTAAAAAGTGAGGTGCTGTCGTAACAAATATCTAAACCTGTGGAAGTGGCTTTTAGAACTGGGTGGTGGATGGAAGCTGGAAGAGTTTTGAGGTGACTGATAGAAATATGAATGTTAAGGGTGATCCTGTAAAGTCTCAAAAGGAAATGAGGAAAAACTGATTGAAAACTGGAAGAAAGGGGATTCTTGATATAAAATGGCAAACAATTTGACGGAAGATCTTGCAAGTGATGAAAATGGATATTTGGCTGAGGAGATTTCTAAAATGTTGGGGGAGCATCTTGGTTTCTCTTGACTGCTTATAGTAAAATACAAAACAGGAAGGAGGGTGGCACTGGTGGCTCAAAGGAGTAGGGCGCGGGCCCCATATGCCTGAGGTGGCAGGTTCAAACCCAGCCCCGGCCAAAAACTGCAAAAAAAAAAAAAAAAAAAAAAAAAAAAAGAGGAAGGAGAATTAAAAAGGGAATTGTTGAATTAAAAAAACAGAATTTGACAATTTGGAAAATTCTCAACCAATTCATATTGCAAACAATGAGAAAGTGTTTTTTAAAAAGTGAGAGTGTGACGGAACAACCATTTGATCATGGGTGCAATTCATGGACTTAATCTGCCACGTCAGCAGAAGCCAGGAATAGATACAGTATTATACCAACAAACACATGTGTAGTTTAAGTTGAAGGGAACAGAGGAAGCAGGACAGAATGAAAAAAGCTCATTGGATTTCTTAGACTATGCAGACCCCAACCCCAAGGCTATTTGACTGTGAACATGTACTATTTTTCAAAGACAGAAAAGTATAACCTGAAAGGCAATTCAGAGATCATCAACTCTTCTGCTCTCACTATAGGCCGTTGGGGCAAGGCTGTTTCCTCTTTGGTTCTGGGGAGAGGCTGCCTGTCTAGTTTTGGTGGAGCAGGATGACCCTGCTCAGTGCCTCAGAGATGGGGCTACCCTCACAGAGCTGTGGAAGGGACCCTGAAAGTGAACGGAAGTGAGGCTGCCCTGCAGTGCCCTGGGGGTGAACCTGCTTTTCCAGTGTGCCTGCAAGCTAGAGCATCAAACTAAAGAAAATTATTTTTAAGCCTTATGATCTCATGGAATTTGTTTTACTGGGTTTTGGACTGCCTGGGACCTATCACCTTTCTTTCTTTCCTATTTTTTCCTTTTGCAGTAGGAGGGCCAGCCTATGCCTGTCCCACCATGGTATTTTGGAAGCACATAATTCAGCTGGGATTTATTTATTTATTTATTTATTTATTTATTTATTTATTTAGAAAGACTCTCACTTTGTTATACTTTGTAGAGTGCTGTCATGTCATAGCTCACAGCAACCTCAAACTCTTGAGCTCAAGTGATTCTCTTGCCTCAGCCTCCTGAGTAGCTGGGACTACAGGCTCCCACTAAAATGCCCGGCTATTTTTAAAGATGGGGACTAGCTCTTGCTCAGGCTGGTCTCCAACCCATGAGTTCAGGCAATCTATCTGCCTCAGCCTCCCATAGGGCTAGAATTATAGGCGTGAGCCACTGTGTCCTGCTCAATTCAGCTGGTTTAACGGGTTAACAGTTGGTGGAGAATTTGCCTTATGAATTGCAACTTGAGTCTCATTCATATGTGATTTAGATAATAATTAGATGAGACTTTTAACTTTAAAGTTGATACTCTAACGAGTTAAGATATGTGGAGTGATGAGATGGAATGAGTACATTTTCATGCAGTGCGAATATGAATGGCGGGGGCACAACAGTGAAATGTTGTAGATGTAATTGTGTCCACCCAAAGTTTTTATCTTGGATTTTTATATAACTCTCTCTGGAGACAGTGTTGTTACGAGATAATTAAGATTAAATGAAGACTTTTTTTTTTTTTGTAGAGATAGAGTTTCACTTTATCACCCACGGTAGAGTGCTGTGGCATCACACAGCTCACAGCAACCTCCAACTTCTGGGCTTAGGCCATTCCCTTGCCTCAGACTCCCAAGTAGTAAATGAAGTCTTAAGGGTGAAACTTTTATCCTGTAGGATTGTAGCCTTAGAAGAAAAGGAAGAAAGAAAAGGAACATTTCTCTTCCTTACTTTTTTTTAAAACACTCTCATTTTTTGCAATATGATCATATCATGGCACAGTGAGATGGTGACCATCTATAAAGTTAAAACAAAAGAAAAAGCTCCGTCATTGGCTCTGTTGGCATCTTGATCTTGGACTTAGTGTCCAGAACTTTGAGAAAGGATATTTCTGTTGTTTAAGCCACCTGGTCTATGGCAGCATGAGCAGAGTACTGCAGGAACCCAGGCTCTGGGTCCTGATGCTCCTCACATCACATCACGGCTCCATCCCTAATGTGTGACCTGGGCCAGGTACTCTCTCCCTTGCCTCAGTTTATTTATCCTTCTGTAAAATGGGGATAATAATATTACTTATTACCTATGTTTTCTAAAGGTTAAACAATTTAGTATGTAAAAAGTGCTTATAAGGAAAGCACAAAACAGTTAACTACTGTATTATAATAATCCAAAAATACTTAATATCTAGCTGCAAACATTGTCAAGGTGGCTTCTTACTCAAAGTCACAACAGTTGTCTTCAGGGAACTCTCCATACAAAGTTGGGCATGTTTTCCCCTCATTTTTTAAGATGGGATAATCTAAAATGGTATTTTAAAATTTTCTTTAAGACATCAGTTGTTTCTGACAGATTGTAGCTACAAAAGGACAGAAAGTCTTGTTTTCTTTTCCAATACGCACAGGCCCTTAATAAAATACCCAGTACAGGTTGGTTGAAGGAAGAAAAGCCATAAGGGAGAAATGGAGGAAAGGAGAAAGGAAAAATATAGAATATTTCATTGAATTTAAAAAATCCTGAGAAATGCAGAATACATGAATTTAGGCTGACATTAAAGCAGATGTACATCTCGTGCAGAACACACAGTGAAGGAACAAAATGGCAAGAGCACAAGCTAAAGAAAACTACCAAATTTGCATTTTCATTAATTCAGCCTAAAATGTAACTTGGTATCACTGAATAAGTGGCTTACTTCCTAAAGGTGATGGTCAGACAAGAAATCCCTTTTCTTATGATTAGTATAGTACTTACTATGTTGTCTTCTTAAATAAAATTAGACCATGACAAAGAATTACTATCATTTCCATATTAAAAGTGAAAATACTGTGTCATAACACAAAACATGGTCAAATCCTTTCAAAATGTCAAAGTGCTGAAATATATTAAAGCAAATCTCTACTAGAGACCCCCGCTTTGTTTGCAAAATAATAAAAATAATAGCTATTTATGTGACACAAAAGTTGCAATGTAATGCAATTTAATTAGATTTTAAAGCATTTAAGTATATCTAGATAACCTCTTTTGGAGAGAGCCCAAGTTTGTTTTCAAAATAACCATAACTTTTATATATTGTATAAAAACTTGCATTGTACTATTGTTGACGTTCTAATACTTATATTCACAGAGATGGAGAATTCATCCCAAGAAGGTGGTCCTGAAGTTGAAGAGCCACTTCCTTTAGCCTCCAATCAGCCAAGTCCAGAGAAAGAGGCCTGGGGCATGGAGAATAATTCTTCAGAATCATCTTTTGCAGATTCTTTTGTAATTTCAGGTACTTGACGCACATACATACTTTAATATACTATTACTACTTCCAAAAAATAAACCAGTACATCGATGATGACATCAAGTTCTGTTAATCAATGGGAGGAAATTTAGGCATTAAGGTCTTTTTTTTTAGAGACAGAGTCTCACTTTGTCGCCCCCAGTAGAGTGCTGTAGTGTCACAGCTCACAGCAACCTCCAGCTCTTGGGCTTAGGCGATCCTCTTGCCTTAGCCTCCTGAGTAGCTGTGACTACAGGTGCCCGCCACAACACCCTGCTATTTTTTGTTGCAGTTTGCCCCGGGCCAGGTTTGAACCCGCCACCCTCGTATATGGGGCTGACGCCCTACTCACTGAGCCACAGGCACTGCCCATAGGCATTAAGGTTTATGAACATTTTTGTTAAAACAATATTTTTAGGGATAATTAAATTTAAATAATTGTCCTTTGGCTAAAATTCTTTAAAACTAATCCAGTATTAATGTGTTGTAAATCTGAACATATTTGCTTCTAATTTTGCTTTAAAATGAACCCACTCTCATTGTAATGTGGTAAACATCATAAGTGTACCCTATATTTCATGCCTTTCAAAGTACTTTCAAATACATTAACCAATTTGAGTCATCCAAAAACCCAAATAATGCCATTGCTTTTGTTCTTGTTTTGCAGACTGGGGTATCTCAGAGAGGTTTAGACCAAAACTAAGTCTGTAAATAGGAAGAAGAACTCATGCTACACTGGGATTGGCTTGAATTGCAATAACTTATTGATGTGAGGACTAAATACCACTATGTCCACCTTTTTGGTACTGAAATAGCCCTAGAAGAACTAAATTAATTTAACTGTTTTCCCCATGAGAGGAGAAGTTTCCTCTTCTTTTCCTTCCATTCTATTTTCGTGAGTAGTCACTTTAAATCTGTGGTAATGCTAATAAATGCAACAAGTAGCTTTTTGCAGAAAAGAAAAAAAAAAAGCCATGATATGTAGCATTTGTCCTTATCTGTGTTGTAAATATTTCCATTTAGGCTGATTTGAAGCCTCCAACATATGGTCACTGGATCCAAAGTTGGGCAAAGATGTGCAATAGTGCATCACTGTATAGCATTTCTACCATTGAGATACGATAGGTGTGAATAGTGTCAAGATCAAAGATAATAGTAAAATATAGCAAAATGATTAAGATGTGATGAGTTTTGAGTATTTATTGTCTTTTCAAATATAATTTAATTAGCTATCAGTTTATAAGATTTGATTTTTTTTAATGACTGTGCATAACATTTGGTTTACAAGATTCCTGAAAATTTAGCAATTGGCTCTTGTGTGCCAGTATAAACTAATTCTAGCACATCAATCTAAAGTTTATTATATTCCACTTAGAAAAGTGATAGAGCTGCATTGCAGGAAATTTGGAAAATGTAGAAATACACAAAGAAATCATCCACATTCCCACAGTTTAGACATTAACACTTAACTTGGGCTTCTGTCCTTCCTGGCATTTTACATACCTGAATGTGTATATATAATGGCATTTCTCCTGTGTTCATTAGATAGTCTTTTACATCATGGTTTAATGGCTGAATAATAATTTCATCATTTTAATGCAATATAATTAGCCAATCACTGAACATTTAGAATGTTTCCAAATTGCTACCACTGTCATGAATAATGCCTCAATAGCTCTCTCTGTACTTATGTTGAAGTTTGCATCTTAAAAACATATTACATAATTAGAATTTCTTAGTCAAATGATTTATATAACTTTAACACATTTGATACTTACTGTCAAATTTCACTCCAGGAACTTGTACCAATTTACATGTTCTCTAGCAGTATGGGAGAATGCCTGTTTCTCTGAATTCTCTCTTACAAGAGTAGCTAATATCACTATTTTCAATATTTGCCAATTTGGTTGCTATTACAAATGGTATTTAGTTATTTGAATTTCTTATTTCCATTGAAAAAAATTTTTGTAAGATTATTCTGCTTGTCTTGCTAATTAAAACTTTTTTCTATTAAGGTACTTAACTTCTTGCTAGTTTGTATGAATTGTCTAAATATATAGGATATTAATTCTTTGTCATAAATAATACTAATTTTTTTTTAATTTACTTTCTTTTTAGCCTGTTTGGGGTGCCTTTTTATTATTTTTATTTTAGATTTATTTTTCAATTTTTTTATATAGACTCTATATAGATAGAGTCTAACTCTGTTGCTCTTGGTAGAGTGCTCTGCATCACAGCTCATAGTAACCTCAAATTCCTGGGGCTCAAGCGATTCTCCTGACTCAGCCTCCTGAGTAGTTGGGATTACAGGCATTCACCACTACTCTTAGCCAGTTTTTTCTATTTTCAGGGAAACAGGATCTTACTCTTGCTCAGGCTGGTCTCCAAGTCCTGAGCCCAAGGAATCCACCAGCCTCCCAGAGTACCAGGATTATAGGTGTGAGCCACCACTCCTTGCCTGGCCTGCCTTTTTATTTTTAATGCAGTGCTTCTGAGTCTTTAATGTTCAAGGGAGCTATAAGGATGAGAGAGTCTCACTGATATGCAGATTATGATTCCGTAGATATTCAGAGAGGCCTGAGAGTCCACCTTTCTCACAGGCTCAAGTGATGCCCCTCTTACTGGTCCTGGGCCACATTTTAAGTGCAAGGTTTTAATGTACAGAATATCAAAGCTTTTAAACTTTAATTCTAGAGGATTTCTTTCTCATTTGAGCAGCTGCACTTGTCCTTCAGAAATTTCTGTAGACATGCCAAAATACACTATTTTAAATATTGAGTTTTCATGTTTTAATAAACCTTCTGTATACACTATCTGACATCTCTGTGAGTTACCACATATTTTTTAAATCCTAAATACTAGAAAGAATTGAAGACACAGGTGAAGCTGGGAGGTGATCTTGCATCTTAAATAAGGGTTTTTCATCAAAGGTTGCCAGCCTAATGCATCTCATCAGCTTATAGTTAATCTACTGTGAGTTTCAAAGTGAGCAAAAATCAAAAGCAAAAGTTTTAAAAGTTTTTCTATTTTTACTCTTTAATATAAAACATAAAGATGCATCTCGTGAAAAAAAATCTGGATCTTAATAATGGCTTCAGGGACAGAAACATTTTGTTTTTTTCCTGTTAGGTTTCCTTCCCTGCAATCTATCTCCCTTCTTCTCTTCTTATATAACTTCCTTCCCTCTCTTCCTTTCATTTTTTTTCATTTAACAAATATTTATCAAATTCCTATCATGTGCCAGGCACTTTGTTCAGTAGTGTGAATAAGTCAGGACTATAACAGAAATGACTTTGGCCCTAATGGAGCTTTCCACTGATGGGGGAGCCAGACAAACAGTAGTGAGCATACAGCTACACTTGCAGCCACTGCTTTAAAGCAAAGTACAGAGTAATATATTACAGTCTGAGAGCATGTACGAGTGCAGCAAACCGTGTGGAAGTCTGAGGATCCTATCCAGTCCACAACATTTTACTAGTTTTCTAGTCCACGGGATCTGTATGATGCCTGGATTTCTCAGGTAGATTTGAGAGTGGATTAGTCTAATTATGTTCTGGTTCTTTCCAGGGCATTAACAAAGGGTAACTTTTTTATGGAAATATAGTGCCTTTGCTTTAGGCCTGTGCCTTAGACACTGCTGTTGATAGAGACTACAGGTCACCCCAAGTGTATTTATTTTCTTATCATTCTTAAGAACTAGCAATTACTGACATGAGTAATTTGTAAAGCACTATTAGCCCAGAGAAATTATGGGAGTTCTTTTGACTGAAGTTTTTGTCACACAATTTATGATAGACAGGTTTTGCCTATGCAGGCGTTCTTTGACAGAATTAACAGAATTAAAAATAAATGTGAAGAAGGTATTCCATAGTGTTTACTAGGCATTCATATGATTTTTTTTCTGTGTATGTTTTTGATATTGATAATGTAGTATTGTTATGTTGAATTCCATTGTGTTAGGTTAAGCTTTCAAGCAGATGCCAAAGTAGCACTGCAAGAAACAACTTACTTAAGCTGCACACCTTCTGTAAGTAGGAATTTTCTTATGTGTAGAAAGAAAAAAATGTGTTAAATTAATTCTAATTTCAAATTTAGACTTTTCTAATAATTATTTCTAAATCAGTTTCTAAAATATTGTCATTTTTCAGTGCACAGTGGGCTTGAGACATGTAGATGCTGTTAATTATTTATAGCTTTACTGAAAAGATTCTTTATGTATATTTAGCAACTTTTACTCCTACCTAGACATCTACCATTAGTAGAGCAACTTTTACTCCTACTAGACATCTACCATTAGTAACAATGGCCCACCCTGAAACTAATTTAAAATATATATCATTTTTACCCTAAGGATGATAGATTTAAATTCTCAGTTAAATAGCCGTGGAGAGCGGTTTTGTTACGTCTGCACGCTTAGGGGTCCAGGGCATTTCTTCTTCCTTCCTTCTAGCACCTCTGTTGACAATCAACTGCTTCCTATTAAAAAGTGCTATTAATTAAAATATACCAAAAAGTTATTTATTTTTAATTTTCCACTTTCCAGATTTGCCAGATTTCTAAATAATGTGGGGACAGTTCTCCAACTAGTAATAGGAATTTAATGCTGGATGTTATATTCTGCTTCAAGTCACAAGTCATCTTATAACAAGAAGATATTGCAGAACTTTGGTGTTTAGACTACACACCCCTAGAAAACAACAAAGAGATTCAAAGCCTACATTCATTTAAATTTTTTAATTATAGAAAATTAACAATTATCTGGATTATTTGAATTTTATAAGCTTATAGTAAAATCAGTGTACAAACATTTTTAATTGCTACTGTTGCTTTGTCAAAACAAGGGGGTAGTTATTTTACATTAAAATTTTTATTAGGCTATTTCAGGATTAATGCTTTATAATGAAATGAAAGAAAGAAATTAGATTTAAAAATAAACTTCAATATGCTTCCCTGTGAAACTAGAAAGCGCAAATACCATAGGTTGGCCAGCAGAGGGCACTTTTACATTTATAAAACGAATGGAATTTCACTGTTCCGGTGTGAAAGATTATAATGTAACTGTAGAGTGTGCCATGTGTGAATATACAGTGCGCATGACTATGGATGCATGTGTATATTTTGATTTATATATTCGTTCACGTGAAGATTTTAAAATTCCACCCCAGCTAATGAGCTTACCAACCTGCTTGTTTTCAGACTTTAATACCTTCTTTTTCATATTCCCCCATATGTTCCACTCCTTAGGTTTATCCGGTGACATTATGCTTTGGAATATATTGTGGATATATTTTGCATAGATCATGTTCTGTAGGAGGGGTTTAAAAATTGACCTTTATAGAACAGCCTCCTTCTCCCTGGCCCAATCTGTTATAGCACTTTTTTTGTTGTTGTTTTGTTTTGCCTTTTTATAGACCGAAGTCCAATCTTAGATTTGGTCTATACTAATTTCTGTAAAAGTGCCACAAAATTTATCCTTGCACTTGAGGACCAGAATAATGTTCTATAGCACTAACCTCTAGCAATCTAGAGATTTTTAGAATCTCTAGAAATAAATACCATAGCATTTGAGACCTAAGTGGAAAAGATAATTGATACAGTAGCATACAATACTATGGTATCATGATCACTAACTTTCAGAATTGGTTTGAATTATTTCTATATTTTTCTAGATTTAATTAATTGCTGAGAACTAGCAGTACTGCTGAGGCAATACTCATAAGCATATATTAATTTGAGCTGGGGGAGGGGGAGGAGAGAGAGAGAGAGAGATGATAATCTTGATGCTAGTTAAGGATTATATAGGTTTGTGTTTTATTTGGAACCTATTGTGAGCTATCTGGGTCAATTATATGACTTATAATTGCATAATAGTTGTAGGAGGATTGCTGTTTAACAGACTTCAGGAAAAAGGACCTAGGTATTGTGACAGAAAGAAATCTCCCTAGTGAGCAGTTAATAAATACATTCTGAATTTATTTCCATGACGTTCATTTATTTATAGCTGCAAACTGAAAGCTTTTCATCAGCATTTAACAAAAGCGATGATTTTAATTTGAGTATTAGACCTTGCCTTCACTATTTGGGGACATGAATAAGGACTAGAAGCCAGAGGAGCAGGAATAGAGAGGTGAGTTGGTCAGGTAACACAGTATTATAGGAGGACCAAGCACTGAAGCCTGTGCTCACCCCAAAACATATTATAATTTAATTTATGAAAATGAGTTACATCCCCCGAAGAGAAACAATAATCTTTCCGTAGCAAAGATCTACATATTTAAAGATGAGGGCAGAAGACTAGTGAAAGAAGGAAGATGGGTGGGAGGAGGCTGACCAGAGGAGAATGCCAGACATTTATAACACGCCCTAAATGTCCTACGCTGGATTTGTAAACAGAGGTGGCAGGCCACATTTCAGGCTGCATGAACACCAAGAGCAAAAGCACAGATACAGGAAAGCTCAAAACGTGGTTAGAGGCGCAGTTCTGTGAGAGGAGAATATTCGCAGAGAAGGGTGGTGAGACTGAAGATTTCTGAGGTCTAGAGTTAATGGGTTTCTTTCACTGTAATTTTTTTGAAAATGCTTTTCTTAATACAAACACATTTTTTCTGAAGTATACCATTTATTATTTGAATAATTATGAAACAACAACACGATGAATGCATATTCATCTTGGATGATGTTTGTAGGGAAGTCCTTAGTTAGGGAAATACATCTAGTGGGGTAGTGGGACGGGCTCTTCTTGGCTTGTAATACGTGTGTGCACATCTCTTCCCAGCTCCACTCAGTGACATCATGCTGGGAGCTTGAAATTGGCCAGGGTGGGAATATTTATACCGCGGAAACTGGCAAACACTTTCAAATCATATTCCCCTTGCTCCAAAGTATAATTTTCGAACATTTACCAGAACACCTTAAGTGTATCTCCCCCATACTTTCTTGCTTGCCTCTGTTTACCGGCCATAGCCTTTCTCGAAAGGTGTTTACCAGCTGAAGAAGTTTCCAATTCACCGACTACTTTGCCACCCCAATCTTGTTATGCAAAGACTTGCGCCCTATGTGACCATATGGCTTATTACCCAAGACTGACCCGACTCTGGGCTTTCTGACTCGATTACGCACCGGCAGCAAATGAGTAGGTCATTCCGGTGGGTGTGGTTATTCTCACAACTCTGCACTTAAATAACTGCCTTTCTAGAGTAGAATCCAAGTCCGATGGCAAAAGGGTATAGATGATACAATTTAAGCCAACATCATCACACATAATTCAAATTTAATTCCGGCTGAAATTTTTCAGCAGTAGAAATTCTATAAACAGGAGTAGAGTTCCATGGATAACCATGTGGGCCCGTGGCTCCAGGAGAGTGATTTTTCTCTTTGGGGAACTCATTTCCTAGAAGCTTGGATCCAGGAGAGAATATGCAAGGTGGGTGGAGGTGGCTTCTCTCCATTCTGCGGGAACACATGTTCCTTGGCACAGAGAGCAAAATCTGACAGACCAAAATGTGAGCGTGTGTGTGTGTGTGTGTGTGTGTGTGGATCCACATACATAGAGCTGAAAATAAAAGTAATCTATTTCCTTGCAGAAAAAGATGGTTATTTCAAAAGAAAAGGAAATATATATTGTTAGTAGTATGGCAGTAAAGCCACTTGAGAAGCCCGCACAGTCCTGGTGTGTGCGCCCCAGCACGTGTGGTTCAGGTTCTCGGGGCTTGGACGATCCAGGCTGTGCGGATTATGAAACTGGATGGGGGAGGGGGGTAGCTAAAGAGGTGAAGCTGAAATGCATCGCGAGGTCAGAAGTAGAATAAACAGGTGACATTAGACCTTGTAAACACTAACTCTGGAGAGAACAGGAGCACTTAGTCCTGTTCCTTTCTCAGTATGCGCAGAGCCCTTTCCTTTGTGCATTGTTTCCGGCCATAATGCAAAAACCAGTTTTTGGGAAAGAGAAAGTTTGACAGACTGAGGCAAGGGGAAAAAAAGGAGAGATATTTTGTAAGGTGAGAAATGTTTCTAAGCTGAAAATAGGAGGGATATTACCTGGTAGGAATAGAAGTAAAGTCCAATTTGTATTTTACCTGGTGAAGCTTAACTCCTTGAATAAACTATTCCTGTGTACTGGTCCACTACTTGTTCTAATAGCATTTTCCAGCAGAGGGCAGACTTGACATTGAAATAGACCTAAAAAGGCTTTACACCAAGAAGGGTTTTTGTTTGAATTTTTTTTTAACTTCAATATTTTTGGTTTCTAAATGGTTTAAAAATATTTTAAAGTATTTAAGGTCTACAGTATGTTAAATATGAAATTCTTGGATTCCAGTTAATATATCTGCCTTATTAGCAAAATACTCAAGATGTGATTGCAAAATGAGGAAAATTTTTTCCCCATGGCCTGTGGACTGGTCTTAGACACTTTCTGTCATTGTAAGCAAAGCTGTTCTTTTTTGCGTTGTTTACAGAATTATTACAGAAAATCCTATCTCTCTTAACTGGATGGTTATAATTCCCTTTCCTTCCAGTAGAGTTTGATATGAATAACTGCTTTTCTTTAACAGTTAGAAATTACCACCATTTTCTAAATCTGTTTCATAGCTAGCTTTGATATTTTCCCTAGAGGAAATGACACCTATAAAAAAGTTAACTAAACTTATTATACATTATAGCTCCAATAGTCAAAGCCCCCTTAAACAGTTATTTTATGATAATTTGTGATTTGTTTCTTTTCAAGATTTTTTTTTTATATAATAGAATCATTCTCACAATAAATGGGAAACTGCTATTTATATTATTTTTTCAAAAGAGGTTAAGTCACTTGTCAGCAGTGGCTGAGTTGATATCTGGAGACCAATCTGTTGGGCTCCAAAACACAAATTCTTTTCACGGCAACACCCGCCTCCAATTGACTCCGTTTTACATGATCTACTTTAAAATCATAAACACATGACTTTATTCATCAGGAGTTAAGCCCAGATTGACATACTTTAAAAAATACAAAGAATGAAACAAGATAATCCCAAATAAAACAATTTCAGGAATTCTTGGTATTTAAACTTAATAGGTTAGTTCAATTTTGCCATCCCAAAAGCACTTTCTTGATCTCAACTGTGTGTGTTATGTGCTTTTTAGAAAGTTAATGTGCAATATGCTTTTTTATATATGTGTAATGCGCTTTTTAAAAGTTAATGTAGGAGGCAAATATCTGGGGAAGGCATTCTCCATGTTATGGGAAATACTATTATTTCCTTTTATTATTAATTTATTTTCTTTAATACTTGTACTTCTATGAAAGAAAAAAATATCAAAATGCATAAGAATTTGCTGCCTAGGAAACAAAATTATTTTTGTGTGGAGAAACTGGAGATTTATATATCCTAAAATGACAAAGAAACAGAGCTGTATATATTCACTTTCATTTTAATAGCAATCTCTACCAGAATTATTGCAATTAATTTTGTACAAGAAGGAGAAGTGTTACTTTTTTATTTGTGTGCAGAAAAAGTTTAAAAATAAGTGTGGTTGTTAAAATGTAAAGTTAATAAAAGTCTATCAATGAAATCGGAAGTGTTAGCAAAGTAAAACATTTTTCTACTTCTTTTCTTAAAAATGTAAGTTCTGTTTCAGGATTGATAGAAAATTTGACATTGCAATAAAAATGTCTGTTGCTATTAAAAAAGCCCACTTCTTTCATTTCACTTAACACTATAGAGACAGGATTGCCTGTTTATAAATCTTCATAGGAATTATCAGCCGTGTTTGGCTGGAGTTGGATTCAGAAATGGGAGCTCTGTTCTGTTCTAGCTGTATGATTTGGATAAATCTTTTAATCTCTCTGAGCCTTGTTTTCTCACTGGATTTGAGGCGGTAACAAGTGTTATTGTTATACACCACATAGGATGTTGTAGACATTACATCTGTGAAAACTGAGCTCGGTGTCTTCCTAATACATTATGGATTTGTTGGTTAGATTAAAATAATCTAGATAATGAACTATAATACCTCATTTGAGATAGCAACTTTAAAACTATTCAGATATTATTTTTGCATATTGCATAAATAGCTCTCTTAAAACTTAAGTATGGCAGAACAAAGCTTGGGGAAAATCTTGAGTTTACATATACATGAAGTAAGTTTAAGATTATGGCTTAACCCAGTGATTCTCAACCTGTGGGTTGCGACCCACAGGAACTGTATTAAAGGGCCCCGGCATCAGGAAGGTTGAGAACCATGGGCTTAACGGGTAGTGGTTATAAAATGAAGTGAAAGTCAAATATGATTTTCATTTCTGTTACACTTGGTGGAAAACGTAACGAGCTATTGTTCACTTTTAGTGTTTTTCAGTACTTTTGCTGTTTTCTTCAGCTCTCCATGCAACGTTTAAAACAACAAATGAAAAGTATGTCAAAATTCACTTTTGTGCCTCAAAAATCTTGGCCTATATTTCTAGATCTAGAATTATCCTTGCAATGACATTTTCCTCATCTCGTTTTACACCTTGCCTTTTCCTTACAAATCATATTCTCTTTTCATCAGTACATCTGCCCAGAATGCTCCTCTTCTGACAGTTCTATCCCACACTTGCCTCTAAGCTTCTAACAAGGCATACCTCTGGGAATTGCAAAGTGCCATATTTAAAATCTCTCAGTGAGATATACAGGTTTTCCCGTGTGATCATTAGGGACTCCTCAAATCTGAGTTTTGGAGCTAATCTCTGACAACTGATAAGCACAGTATTTTCACATTAGTATATTTGTGTTGTGCTAATATACTTAAACAGTTATGTATGTCCGCTGAGGATTTTTCTACAAATTTATCATCTGCTTTCTTTACTTTTTAAAGAAAGATGTCTTATGTACTTGATTGGCATTGGCTGTAATTCCATTCTGTCTCCCCAGCTAACTAGCTTATTCAAATCAAAAGGGAAATGTCATAAACAGATTCTCAGTGGAAAACTAGTCAGCAGTAAAAAAGAACAAATTCCTGCTATGCATAACAACATGGACGAATCTCAGTCATCTTAACCTAATCTCAATACAGGTTGAATATTGCAGGAATTCATTTATATGACATTCTGGAAAAGGCAAAATTATAGGGACAGAAACCAGATTGGCGGTTACCAGGGGATGGCGGACAGGATTGACTACAAAAGGGCTTGCGAGGACTTTTGAGGTGATGGAAATACCTTACCGTATATACTCGAGTATAAGCCGAGTTTTTTCCGGCACAAAATTTGTGCCGAAAAACCTGAACTCGGCACAAATTTTGTGCTGAAAAAAACTCGGCTTATACTTGAGTATATACGGTAATTGTGGTGATGGTTACAAATCTGTACATATTTGTCAAACTCATCAAAGTATTAATATATACCCAAAAGGAGTGATTTGAGAGTATATAAATTATACCTCCATCCATGTGACTTGAAAAAATTAACTGGCTAAGAAGAAGATACTTGTAATTCTGAACAGTTGTAGATCGTCTCTTTTCAGAGAAGTTTTATTCAAGTAGGCTGTGTGTCTATTTTTCCTCCACTTCTGTTCCCAGTCCTAAATATATGATACTAAGGTAACTTTTATTAGTACCACACTCTAACCAACTGAGGTAACCAGCCACACACTCTCAGACTAGTTTAACATAGCTAAAGGCTACTTTAGTATAACTTATGAATATATCGAGAAGCTTTAATATGAAATAATAATTATATAACAAGTATAAATACTATTAGGCAATATTAATTAAAAGAAGAACACCATTAAGTGAAATTCCTTTCCTAATGATTAACCAGCTACTTGATTTTAATTTTATTTTCTAATCTACAAATTAAGCTAGTGTGCCAACAGCTTTTTGTATCTAATATTATTGAATGGTATGAAATCCTGTGAGATAAATGGCATTAGCTCCATGTCAAATAAGAGGAACTTAGGCTCAGGAAAAAGTCAATAATAAACCTCGTAAGCCCTTCTGATTCCAAAGCCAACAGTGGTAACTACCATTTGTTTGTTTTAATCAGTTTAACCACAGTTTAGGTCCTTGAGGATAAGACTGCAGAAGCCTTTGGAAACAGACTAGAAGGAAGGAATTCTTCCTTCAAGGGAAAGAAGATGTCCAAAACGAATAAATATTGAATGCTGGAAGCAGAAAATCAGGATTGACAAATGAAGGGTTGCATTTGCCGTTCATACTTACCATCACTCTTTGGTAGAAGCTTAGTTTAATTACAGTGAAGAAAAACATTTATCTCCAACCTCACATAAGCTTCTAGTACAACTGTGATGCCAACATTTATTGATACTCTTTTTGAGCGAATTCTTTTAGAGGTTTTGAATTTAATTTTATTACTGAATTGTTCTCATGACTGATCAGTAGGCCTATGTACTTTGTTAATTTTGTATACTTTATTCTCTTTCATTTTTCATGAAAATAGTTCAGTAGTATCTATACAATAGACTCTGTTTAAAGACATTAGCAGGCCTAGGTATTCTTTTTTTGAGCAAAATTTCCATGTAGAGAGATGACTAAAGTTATAAATCCTCAGGAATTTGCATTAGCTCTCCTATTAGACACAGGGTAGTTTAAGTAGGTAATATGTATTTGATTCCCTACCCAGCAGCTGCTCATCCATAGTGGATTTTTTTTAATGTAGCCTGCCAGAAACTCTTACCTTTTATTCATAATTGTCTGGGTGTGCCTTCCCCACTTGCATTGAACTGTATGTACTGTGTGCTGTAGAGGTGTGCAGTTAAAATACGTTTATTCTCAGAAATATTTTTAAAATATTTTAAAATGTTTTCCTTTGCAGAATCAGACACAAGTTTGGCAGAAGGAAGTGTCAGCTGCTTAGATGAAAGTCTTGGACATAACAGCAACATGGGCAGTGATTCAGGCACCATGGGAAGTGATTCAGGTACTGCCTAACTGTTGTGTAAACCTTAAAAAGTGTGAAATAAGACGCCATATAGTGGAAAGCATGGGGGCTGTTCATACCCTCCCTAATGTATTTATGTAATTAAAGCAATTCTTTTCTATAGTGAAGTCATTTTGGAACTTTGCCATTCACTTTCTTTAAAAGTACAACTTACAAAAGTCTTAGAATCAAACTCTAATTTTGATATAGTGCACATCTTTTTGGTCTGGCATATGCCACATTCCATAGAGTCATGTCATTTATTTTATTTATGAAATCTGTTTCAATTAATTTGAGTGCATTTAAATTCTGTGCCCAATTTGGTACATTTATTTATTCCCAAACCATATTTTTAAAATGTATTTTGAATTAAAAAAAATGAGTACTATCAATAAGAGGAATGTGACTCTGTAGATAATGGCAGATAAAAAGGGTATCCCTCACAGTGAAGAACTAGAAATTACACAACTACAACCAAAAAATAGCCAGGCATTGTGGTGGGTGCCTACTTGGGAGGCTGAGGCAAGATAATGGCTTAAGCGTAGGAGTTGGATGTTGCTATGAGCTGTGATGCCACAGCACTCTACCCAAGGCAGCAGCTTGAGACTCTGTCTCAAAAAAAAAAAAACAGAAAGAAATTACACATATAGTTAAAAGAGCTTCAATTTGTGTAACTATCTCTTGAATAGAAGTAGAGTTTGCAAAATATTTTGGTCACTAATTGAAATCCTTATTAGGCATTTCTCAAATTGCTCTCCATATTGGTTGTATATTTCACCAATCCCCCATACTTCCATTAATACTTCCTGTCATCAGACTTCCTAATTTGTCACTTTGACAATTTGACTTCAAATTGTTTCTTTCTGTTCTTTGAATGTGTATTTTCATGATTACTACTGAGCTATAAACTGTTAACTTCTTTAAGTGTGGGTGATGAGTTATTTGGTGTCTATTTACACATTTATATATTTGTGTATAAGTTTGAAATATTTCATTATTAAAATTAACAAATTACAAACAAAAAGAAAAGGCCTTTCAATGTAGCCGGCTAAGAAGCAGTGGAAAACTGACAAATTAAGAAACAGATTACTTTATTCTTAATTTGAGACTGTATTGTTTCCACTTAGAAAGTATTGTATAATTCAGATTATTTTGCATTATCAGAAGAATTATAAAAATTTAGATCTACAATAGGCCTAAAAGTGTAAAATAGTTTATATAAAGATGATCATCTGTCCCAAAAGCTTTCCAAATTGGATTGTACCACATCTTTTATTTATACATCCTTTTCTCACAATCATACTCCTAAATTCCTTATAACAAATTAGTTTGAGAAAACCCAATACACCAAATGTCAGTCGTAACTTTAATCTTACTTTAAAAAGGTTCATTCATTTTCTGTTCAATACAGTCAGTGTTTATTAAGTTCTTGCCATGTGCTCATTTCTGTAGATTGTATTTGTTTTTTCCTATCCCTGTCATAAAATTGTTAAATTTAATAATTAACATTTCTATGACATGCTATCGATGTTGGACTCAAAATATACTATAGCTAATATTTGACAACTTTATGGGTTGTTTTAAGCTTTTGGACATCCTCCTAATTTTTATTTGTCTAAGTAAGGGCTTTTCAACAATCGTCATTCATTCAATAAATATTTAATGTGTATCTTCTATGTGCAGGGCATTTTTGCCTATTTAGAGCCGTTAGCAAATGTATTTGCTGATTTTTAGTCCTCAACGTGGCATGAAAGACACGATAAATTTGAACTCAACCTACTTTTGAAAAGCAAATACATTTTCAAAGGCAAATAGATTTTTGAAGACAAATACATTTTCAAGAGACAGCCCTTGAGTTCTAGATGAGTCAGTACTTAAGAAGAAAGAATTTGCATAGTGGAAAGTTGAATTCTGAAATGATAAAATTATGAAATTTTTTACTCTCAGGCACATGGTGTAAAGGTGACATAGAAATCAATTTAAAAGATTTTAGATAATTGATGAACTATAGCACACAGTGAGACACTGAAAAGCATTACAGTATTTGCCATTACATTTTTAACCTTTGAGGCTTACTTTTTGTCTTCCTTTGAAGGTCTTATTAATGGGCTGTTAGGATCATGGATAAGACCCAATACAATCGCATTGTGTTCCCTTTTGAAAATGTTACATAAAACATAATTACTGGTACTTTTGAAGTATACATATTCTAATTATATTATGAAAGGCTTTTTTGTTCTGTTTCCCATTTTCAGAGAGATATACCGCTTCTCAAAAAGTGACAATGTTTTTGGCAAAACACTTTGGCCTGATATGTAGAAAGTGTTTTCTTACTATTTTGAGGTAATGCCTATTAATATTTGTCCAGCTGGAATGGTGTATTTTTCTGTGGTTACATACTATAGGTAAAGTAATACTTTGTCGATTTCAAACACATGCAGTGACAGACCTTTTCTCTCCAAGAATAACTCAGCTGTCAAAATCAATGTGAGAATGAAATTTGCCACATGGTGTAGTTCCAATAGAATATTATTATTTAAACCTTATTTGATTTTCTTTTTTGACCATTTAATATAATAATATAATTTGAAGGTGTTCAATCAATATTTGCTATAGAGGGAGGGCACAATGATATTCAAAGCCTGTGCATATTTTAAATGGCATCTTCATTTAACTGATTACACCATTGAGAGAGAGCCAAAACAAACAAACAACAAACAAACAAAAACCCAAACATTTCTTTTATAAAAGAAATTGGCTCCTGGCTCATTGATACCAGCCCAGTTCTCTCCTTTTGGTGGCGGAGAAGAGAAAATTCTCTTTTCATTGCTTCTGTGGATAAATTCTTCCATCCCCATGTCAGAGGATGTGATAAGGCAAGAATCAGGCTGAATATTTAGCACTCACCCAGCTTTTTTTCTTTGGATGCTGTTCTTACATTAAATCCAATTCTAATGTTTTCCATATCCATTCTGTGGTTTTTCTCTTTTAAACTTAGGACCACCCATCAAATTTCCTAGTCTTGACTCAAAAATATGAAAGATTATTGAGCCACCTATCTATTTAGTCAGATATTTGCAGTGACAAGGGTAGTGCCCTAGACTGTGAAGTCTTAAGGGCAACGTCTGTATTCTTGGGAGTGCATGGCATATAATAGGTGCCTGGTCAGTGCTGACTACAGAATAAATTAATATATACCAGTTAAATAGCAGTAACACCTACAATAGCCCTTTGAACATTCTAACTCTTCTCAAATGTATTAGTACAATAAATATCTGATACACATAAGTGATTCTGGTTTTTTACTCATTTGGCTCTAGGTTCTAGGGAAAGAGAATTAGGAAATTGCTTTATTTCTCTTTTTAAATATATGTTACCCAAGGATCTAGTAATAAGTATGAAAAACAAAAGGGGAAAATGATTAGTAAAAAGTATATGCAACTATTATGAAGGAAGCAGCATTTTATTATTATTTTTAAAATCGACAGAAAATTGTACCTAGAGTGAAATTAAACAAAGATAATTTAATGATATCTTTTAACAACTTTCTAGATCAAATATCAATTTAGCAAAATTAAATTCCTGCATCTTCGTAGATGCTGTTTCAAGTACATCTTCCTATTCAAATATTCTGGCTCTTTTGGAAAAGTTAGGTGATGCATGCTCTTACTATAGGTAACAATGTTAGGATATTGATAATCTATAGAAGTCATTTAGCAGATAATGTTCTTAAATCTGAACATTACAAAAATGTAATAGAAGATGAACTATTAAAATACGGTAGAATTCAAAATAAGCATGGAAAGAAAACTGGTAAATGTATTTTTTAAGTGCTGGTGACCTTCAGTGAGATTTTCGTGACAATCGTACTAAATGAATCAGCAGATGATCCAATGACAGCTTAAATGTACAGCATCTGTCTTTACTCATCCACACAGAAGGCAAATTTCCTGCCAGGTTAATAGATGATTCTAAGTGGTATTTGGTGTGAATTTTCCTACCTGTCCAGATATTACTATCACAACAAGGTAAGACCCACTTAAATAGAATTTTCCAGTCACTGAAATGAAGCCATCAGCAAGTTTTTTTGAAGTTAATGGGATTATGTTAGTTTAGTTTTATTGCAATCATTGATAAGAGAAAGAACACCTATATCATGTGTGATGAAATACTGATAAGCACTGTCGTTTCATTTTCTTCTTGTGATAATGTAAAGCATAAGATGGGCTTTTAAATAGTTGTAATATTCATCTTACTTCATTTCACATTATAAACTATGCATTTTTAGATCTTCCCCACCTGGCTAATATGGATAAATATGGTCACCTCTCAATATATCTGTAAACCAAGATATGTTATAATAATTTTATTTTAATGTTCATATAATTAATGTATGTTAGTACCTACTTTATAAGTAGTTCAACTTTAAAAATCTATGTTAATTAGAAATGTTTTTAATATATAGTGCTTTGGGTTTCAGGAACATTATAAATACGTAGAGACATATGCATAAAGTAGTAATAATGATTATAATTCAAAATTAAATAGCAAAATTAGTCACAATTTAGGTTAAACCATTAAAATTATTTTTTACCTTTTAACAAATACCTACCACATAAAGGTTACTATGAGGCCAGCATGGTGGCTCACCCCTATAACCCTAGCCCTCTGGGAGACCAAGGCAAAAGAACTCTTGAGCTTAGGAGTTTGAGACAAGTCTGAGCAAGAGCAAGATTCTCCATCTCTAAGTAAAATAGAAGAAAATTAGCCAGGTTAGCCCAGTGTGGTGGTGAACATCTGTAATCACAGCTATTTAATAGGCCAAGGCAGAGGATTATTTTGAGCCCAGGAGTTTGAGGTTTCTGTGAGCTCACCACAGTACGCTAGTCTGGGAACAGAGTGAGACTCTGTCTCAAAAAGAAGTTGTTTTTCACCTACTCCCTAAATATCATTTCTGGAATACCTGGTTGCTTCAAATGGGACAAGGGACCTGAGAGAGAAAAATAGATAGATCAATAGGTATTATAGATGGATTTACTTCTATACATGTATATTTTATATATGCTTTTTGGTATTTTGTTGTTAAAGTTTTTACAAATAAAGGAAAGTGGTATCAGCTGGAATACCTTCTTTATAATAAAAAATAAGGGGAAAGACAGAACAAGGAGGACTATTGATTCCTACTTTCCCAGTTCCTCTTGATTTTGTAGGGGGAGGCCTCAGAGCATCAAGTAGGGCATATGACAAGGCTCACAGAAGTGAGAAGTCTGGTGGCCTGACACCTCGCTGCCAATCCTGCACACCCACAGCCCTATCTGTAAATGCCCTTGGCTTGGCCCATTCGGTGAAAACACCCCCCCATATTGCTCCCTCCCAGTCCTCTATCCTGCTAATTCATTCATCCTGCACCCTCATCCTCCAGGCACTGCCATAGTAAAGAGCTTGGGTTGTATTCTGCAAATGTGGAGAGCTGACACTGACTGGTACAGAAAATAGAAAATGAATTGGTTTGGACCACTCTTGAAAAGGAATTTAAACTGTAGCAGTCTATGTTCAGTTTCAGGCTTCCCAGTCTTAATTATCTTGTTGCCTCCTTTATTGTTTTTCTTCTTTAACTTCCTTCAGATGAAGAGAATGTGACAGCAAGAGTATCCCCTGAGCCAGAACTCCAGCTCAGACCTTACCAAATGGAAGTTGCCCAACCAGCCTTGGAAGGGAAGAATATTATCATATGCCTTCCTACAGGGAGTGGGAAAACCAGAGTGGCTGTTTACATTGCCAAGGATCACTTGGACAAGAAGAAAAAAGCATCTGTTCCTGGAAAAGTTATAGTTCTTGTCAATAAGGTATTCGTACACATAACATTATTTGTTCATTTTCATTTTATTATTTTTAATCTTTTATAGAATGACATTTGTAGCAATGAATTGCACAGATTTAGTTTAATTAGAAGTAATATCAAAAGAAGCCTTTTATTTTTAACCTTTACTTTTCTAAGAATATGTAATATCTGGGTATATGTAAGTGATAAGCCTTGAAATGGAATTTTTTCCATATAACCAGAACATTACATCAAATAGCTACTACATATTGTATGAAGGCTATGCAAAGGAGCCCAACCTGTGGCCTGTGGGCTGCATACAGATGGTGCAAGGACTTTTTTGCTTATCTGTTGTTTGTTTTGGATATCACAAAAATTATGCACCACGCTTTTTTTTTTTTTTTTTTTTTTTTTTTTTCTCATCAGCTTTCCGTAGTATTTTTGTGTTTAAATCATGGCCCAAGACAGCTCTTTTTTCTTTCTTTTTTTTTTTTTTTTTGAGGCAGAGTCTCAAGCTGTTGCCCTGGGTAGGGTGCTGTGATGTCACAGCTCACAGCAACCTCAAAGTCTTGGGTTTAAGCGATTCTTTTGCCTCAGCCTCCCAAGTAGCTTGGACTACAGGTGCCCGCCACAATGCCTGGCTATTTTTTTGTTGCAGTTGTTTAGTTGGCCCAGGTCGGGTTCGAACCTGCCACCCTCAGTGTATGAGACTGGTGCCATAACTACTGTGGTGTTGGCACCAAACCAACAGCTCTTCTTTCAATGTGGCACAGAGAAGCTAAAGATTAAGTGGGGCTAATTTATCATTGCCTATGAACCTGAATGACTCCAAATCTAGGAATCTAGGAATCTTGGACCAACCTTTGTTTTTTAGAAACTTTTTTTTTTTTTTTTTTTTTTTTTTGGATTTGAAAATAAAAGTATGTCTTATTTTATTCAATTTCTTAAAATTGGCAAAATATTCTCAATTTAAAAAATGACTTCAGGCAAATCCAGCATGGGCCTTTAAGATTCTTTGTTAAGCCTTCAGAATCATTGAAGATA
>CAUYPK010157125.1:0-18037 GCA_963574355.1 Loris lydekkerianus
ACCTAGATACAGCCAATGTGGTACCATGCCACTGGCCCGACCCTGTCACTCACCTCTTCCCCCGCCTTCTTTCCCTGCCCCTTCTCCACAATAAAAAAATAAATAAATAAAACTCCAAAAAAATAAAAAAAAAATAAAAATAAAAAAAAAAAAAAAATAAAAATAAATTTGTTCATTTGGACATAGATCTTAAAATACATTTAAAATAATAATAATAAAACATCATATTGTGAGCAGAGGGGAGAAACATGTCTCAAAATTAAAATGATCAAAATTGTTGCAAAGTTAGATGACTTCAGTTTGGTCTCCTGGCTCACTGAATTTTGAGTCACTTGATTATTTCGATAAACATCGACCACCTGTCCTGTTCAGAAGGAGGTGTTCTGTGCACCCTCCCTGCCATCCTGTGTGCAGTAGGGAAAGCCTTCTCTGGACTTGTTCTGCCCATGGTGACCACAGCCAATTGCAACCCTTCTTTCTGACCTCAGGTGAACTGTATCAGAGGTATTGGTGACAAGTGACATTCCTTCACCTGATGTTGAGGCAGCTTAGGGCCTGCTATGGTCCTAGGATTTTCCCCCACCCAGACACCAGGCCCAGCAGCCCTGTGGGGGGCGAGCCTTTCCAGGCATCTCAGACAGACACGCCCCAGCTCCCCCAAGAGAGCATCCTTAAACACAGTACACTTCCTGATAGCTTTTGTTTTGTTTTATTTTGATAAGAAATGAAGATAGAACTTTTATTTCTTGTAAAATTTGTTTGGTGTGTTTTATTTTCCTTTACATCTTTAAAAATAATGTTTATTTTATGTACGTATAAAATTGGTGTATATCTATATATGCATATGTATGTATCTATTACAATTGCTTCAAGATATGTATGTTCTAAGGTATCATTAACTCTATTTTAGAAATTTCAGTTCTATTTCAAGACAAAAAGAAGACATTATAGTTTCACTGTGGTTATTGTGGTTTTATTATATAGTGACTTTGAATGGGAAACCAACGTTCAAGTTGTTGCTACGATACAGTAATAAAACCATCGTCCTGCAGCTCAGCCCACCTCTGTCGGAGCCGCCTTTCCGGGTCAATGTAATTAGCGGAAGGTCCTAGAAATCTTGATGCCAGAGAGACAGATAGGAACACAAATTGGGGTGCTTAACAAGAGTAGGAAATTTAATTTCTCATTCTCCCTCTCCCCCAATCCATTCTATTAAACATTAAAAATAAAGTTGTGGCCTGGCATGGAGGCTGTAATCCCAGCACTCTGGGAGGCTAAGGCAGGAGGATCCCTTGAGCTTAGGAGTTTGACCCAAGTCTAGCAAGAGTGAGACCCTGTCTCTACTAAAAATAGAAAAATTAGCCAGGCATTGTGGCAGGTGCTTGTAGTCCCACCTAGTCAGGAGGCTGAGGCAGGAAGATCTCTTAAGCCTAGAGTTTGAGGTTGCTGTGAGCTATGATGTCATAGCACTCAACCCCAGGGTGACAGAGTGAGACTCTGTCTCAAACAAATAAATAAACACGTAAATAAAGCTATGAATATTATTTTTATTTCAGTATGTATCTGAAATTCCTAAAATAATACCTTTCTTTAAAAGATTCCCAATTTTTATAATTATTACATTTTAGAATAGGGATAGGCCAACTGTGTCCCCCTGGCCGAATCTGACCTGCAGCCTGTCTCATAGATAAAGCTTATGGGCCCCGGCCCAGGCCCACCCTTCCGTGTTCCCTCTGCCATGAGCTGCGGGAGCCCCGGCAGGCCTGGGGCCTTGCTATGTAGCTTTTCACGGAAGCCTGGTGGACTCTACTTTCGCTAGATCAAATGCAGCCTGCTTGTATTATAAATCAGCCAAGCTCAGTCTAGAGTTGTAACTTACCTCTTTCCCTAGTAACACAGGAATTTTTCTTATTGTTGAGATTTATATCAATGAAATGGGTGGCATTTACCCTTTTATCTGTCATTCCTCCTTCTCACTATTGTATTTTGAGATCCCTTCATGATGATATAGGTGTCCATTTTTCCTACTGTGCAGTATTGCATGGGGGATATATCACAGTTTATTTGTTTGTTGTATGTTACAATTTGTTGTCTGGGACATCACCAGTGAGGCTGCCCTGAGCTTTCCCATGAAGGTCTCTAACTGCACCTGTGTAGGGTATCATGCTAGCTGCATAATAAAATGCCCCAAAACTTAGAGCTCAAAATAATAAACATCGATTTTTTCACAGTTTCTATGGGTCAGGAATCTGGGAGAGACTTACCTGGATGCTTCTGGCTCAAGGCTGCTTGTGAGGTCACAGTCAAGCTCTTTGCTTGTCGGCTGAGACCTCATTCTCATGAGAAAGTTCTACTGAGGGACCCACCTGCAGAGCAAGCACACGCTGCTGGCAGCTCAGGTCTTCCAGGCTCCTGGCTGCAGACTGGGCTTCCTCACCCCCTGTGGCCTCACTGTGGGCTGCCTGGGTATCCTTGTACCCTCAACTTTATTCCTAAAAAAAGAACAATGAGAGAGAGAGAGCTAGAGAACTAGAGAGCATGCCAAGGTGGAAACTGTGGTTTCTAACATTTAAAACCATCTTAATCCATTTGGGCTGCCCACAAAATACCATGGGTAGGGTGGCTGCAAACAAGAGAAACATAACAGTTGTTGGTGTTGGAAAATCCAACGCCCAGGGATAGGAGACTGGCTATGTGGGGACGGCCCATGTCCTGGGTCACGGGTGGTGGAACAGAAATCACGAAAATGCCCAGTATGTGAATAAAGAAGACATGTTGTTTAAGCAATTGGGTAGGATAGGAGTATTTGGGGTGGTTCTGCTCAATTTAGGGGGTATGTTATAGTGCACGCCAAGTCTGCATTAATACAGATTAGGCGGAAAATTTCCCCTGGTTCCACTGAGCTGCTGTCTCGGTGGGTCTGATCCTCAGCTGGTGCTGCCCACCTCATGCGCACACCTTCCCTCCCTCCGCCCCTCCCTCTCCCCTCCCCCCTTTTCTTCCTCTTTCCCTGGCTCCCTCCGTCCTCCCTTACTCACTCTCTCCTTTTCTCCCTTTCCCTCTCCCCTCCCTCCTTTCCCCTCCCTCCCCCTCCCTCCTCCCTCACTCATTCTCTCTTTCCCCCTTCCCCTCCCCCTCTACCCCTTCCTCACCCTCCCCTGTTCCCCCCGCCCTGCAGATGCCTCTTTTCCTTGCGTGTTCAACTGTCCTTTTTATTCAGCTTCCACATTTCTGACACCTAGGTCTTCCCCCAGAATTTATTAGCCTCTTTTCTTCATCTTTCTCACAGAATCTCAGCAGTTTTAATGGTAGATCATTTTTCATGAAAGCAGAAAGCTTTTTCTTTGAATGAGCTTCTATTTTATTAGTCTGTCTGGAAGGATTTTTAAGGGCACTTGTTTGCACTGCTGGAAAATTTATGATACATTTTCATGGAAGAAGACTTTTGCTTTCAAGACAGAAGTAGCTACCAGGCCCCGTTTCCAGGGTTCTGCTACGCCAGATTCTGGGTCTCTCTGGATGTCTCCCAATGTTGTGATTTTTGTTTTGTTTTGTTTTGTTTTGTTTTGTTTTGTTTTGTTTTGTTTTGTTTTGGAAGGAAAATGCTTCCTTCTGACCTTCCTGATAATATCATTGCCCACAAGATCAGCGACCCAGATGTGATCCCTGCCCGCACACGTACAAGGTCAGTTTCTCTCAGGAGGATTGGCAGGACCACAGCTTGGGAGGCGACCAGCCCCAAGAGAGACACACACAGATAAGGAGGTTCTCGGGGAGGCCCTGGGAGGCCCCAGCTTGGACTGGCTGTCTCTGGGATCAAGTTGGGGAAGGTTCTGAATAACTCAGCAATTTCTGAGAGATGCTGCGTCTTCCTGTAATCTGCTGAAATCCAGGCTGACAGGAGACAGCGGGGGGCCTGGCACTCGGAGGCCTGTTGGACTGGACACCTGAATGTACGAGACACCCTCTCCAAAGAAGTTCAGCTGACTGCAAAATAAGAACAGATGAATAACAGTAACAGAACCCGGAGACAATGTCCCCCACAAGAAGTGACTGAAGTGTGAGAAAGGCGGCCAGCTAGAGGGCCAGAGGTGGGGGAAGAGAGACGGGCTTACCAGGCTCCCTGGGTGCCCTGGGCCAGGCTGGCCACTGGTGGAATGGGGGTTTGACCCACCTTGCACAGGCAGCCTGGTGGCAGGTGTTTGCAGCTCCCAAACCCCTCGGCCTAGTTTGGCAGAGGGAGCTGCTTTCACATCACCTGAGAGTCGGGGCTCCAAGGGGTCTCCCCCACACGCTGCCCCACTGTGCGAGGTGTGGTGCTCTCTGTGATGTGCTCCCCAAACTCTCAGCTCATCTGTCCTCAGTGAACAGCCTCCTCTCAGGGATGCAGGCTGTGGCTCCCCTCACTGCAACGCTCTTCCCTCTCTAAGCCCCTTCTGTGGCTCTTGTGACTCAGCTCCTGCCCCCAACAGCAAGTGGCCCTTGACCCTGCAGGAGGCAGTTGCTGGAGGCCTTCTGCTCCTGAGCCCCTGAGTACTTCCTAACCCTGCGAACCCAGCACACTCGAACTCCTGCACACACACACCACATGAACACACACTTCATGCTATTTTATTTAATGTAAAAAAAGTATACATGCTTATCATAGATAAGTTGACAAGTCAAAAAAAATTTATAATGTTGACATTTTAACTTGCCAAAAATATATTTTATTTATAGAAATCTTACTTTGGTTACCTACAGCGACATTTTTCTGCCCTGATGTTGATGGATTGCAATATTCCATTCACAAGATACTCTAAGGGGTAATGCTGGACCCACCTGGGGGGATGATGGTTTCTTTAAAGAGAGGAGATATCTCATGCAGACTAGGAAGGTCAGAGCATAAATCATCAAAATAAAAACTAACTGCTAAAAAATTTGGCCTGGGGGAGGCTAAGAAGCATCTAGGGGAAATACCCAGTCCCTGCTCACCTCCCCAGCTATGACTTGAAACAAGTCTGCGACTTTGAAAGACCCTTAACTAGGTACTGACAGGGCAGAGGCACCACCCAAAACAACCCCACAGGGCCCATTTTTGATGGAAAAATCTGTAATTTTCCATTTACCTCAAATAACGTATTAAGAAATAATCTCCCCACAGAGAATTTTAGTTCACTTCTTGGATGGATGTTAAGAAAAGGAGACATTTAACATTGG
This sequence comes from Loris lydekkerianus, assembly GCA_963574355.1. Taxonomy (NCBI): domain Eukaryota; kingdom Metazoa; phylum Chordata; class Mammalia; order Primates; family Lorisidae; genus Loris; species Loris lydekkerianus. The sequence goes on from CAUYPK010157125.1 coordinate 5,200, forward strand.
GCTTATTTGTATATCTGTTGATCTTTCCAGGAATTCCTGTTGCTATGTCCAAGGTGTACCAGCCTAGGGTCCATAGGTGAAATCTATAATCCAGCGTAAAGAGAGATTTGTCACTTACTTTTTCTCCCCATAACCGTTGTCACCAGGACTGGCTGGAGTGAGGGGTGCCTGGCACAGCACAGCCACACTCCACTCAGCCAAGAGCTGTTTTGTTTTTCAAAGAGTTGGAGCCTTTCACTTCCAACTAAAATTTATATGGTTTGCTAATTGCCTACACATAAGGAAGGGTGAGCGTGCAATTTCCTTTCACTATAATTTGAAATTCTACAATTACAATTTCTCCTCCTCCACTGCGGAGCCCAGCGCCTTGGCAGGTTCCACGCCTAGGGAGCAGGGCATGGCCCCGAGCTCAGGCCTGTGGCATTGCTACAATGCTCCATTTTGTATTCAAACAATTTTTGCTGGCTTTGGCTTTTTCATTTAATGAAAGACTAATAATTCCAGAAATTCAAATTTAAGTACACTTCTTTTATTTTTAATCACCAGGAGTAACAATAATCACTTAGTCCACTTTAAAAATGTAGAATTCAATGAAATGAAGTTCATAGACTTTTTCTTGGACTTATTTTAATTTGGGTTTAACGTTATAACTTTAAATTTTGAAACATTTATATCTCTGGGTGCAGTTAAACTAATAAAGTATTACTATATTAATAATTGCTACCCACTTTATTAAGCACCATAGATATCAAATCCTTTCTATTCATGGAGAGAAAGCCCTCCAGCTCTAAATACTTCTGGCGGATAAGTTCTTAAGATATAATTGAGTATAACATAAGGTTTGATTTAAAATGTGAATTAAAATTAGGGCCACCACTACTATTTACAGATCACTAAAGGGATAACTTTGAAGACAATTTTTGTAAAGAACTTTAAGTGGGGACACACAGGAATTCAAGGTTTCAGGTTTGAGATGAGCTTCAATGTTCTTTGTGGAGATGGTGAGTTATTGAACATGAACCTGAAATATCCAGGATAACAAGTACAAACTTAGAAAGAAAATGGTACACTCAGAACAATTTATAAGCTACCTTGAAAGGAAGAAGAATTTAGGGAACATGTCCTAGTGTTAGAGGTTAGAGACTTGGGGTAGCCTTCTCCTGGAGTCAAACTCACCCACTGTGAGATCAATCAGTTCTGCAACTGGAATTAGCAACCAGGGGTGGGAAAAGCAGGCTGCCACAGGTTGGAGTCTGTGTTGCTCCCATGTCCCTGGCATGATTCCAGAAAGGTTTGCGGAACTGGATCACTCAAGGCCAAGGACTAGGTAAGCTGCCGAGGTAAGTGAGACAAGGTTCCTGTCCCACATGAAATTGGTGAGAGGGAAAGTTAAACGCCTGCATGCATGGCCTTAATGCCACCAATAGTGATTCCTAAGGAAAGTATTGTGGATGGGGGTTCTTTGCTGGACAGAAGCATTTAATAAATGCAAACACAAATAGTGAACGTGGTGGCACGTACGACACTTTATCTCACACCCCTCAGTCCTTACTACATCAAGGAAGCTGATTTGAAGGTACGATTTCTTTTTAAATCTTTTTTTTTTTTCTTTTTATGTTTTCCTCTCCTGAGTTCATATTTTCAAAATTAAAATTATAAAATTGTTAAAGAAATATTGAAATCCTGTAGTTTCTTCTCTCATTCATGCTTAGAGACATGAGATAAACTAGCCGAGGCCTTCCAGTCTCATAAACGCCAATAAATAAATTCATTAATTAAAATTTTACGAAGTGCTGGCTCATGTCCCTGAGTGGAAGCTAAGTCGGAACGGCCTCCAGGAGGAGTGGGACCTGGCTGGACTCCTCTCTTCTTTCTAGATCTTTCTCCTTCTTCCACCTATTTGCATTTGTCCCATACATTTCCCTTAGCACATCCAGAAATGTACATCTGCCCTGCTTGTAAATGAACATGAACACGGAGGCACTTTCTCTGAGTCTCCTTTGCTGAGGCCAGCAATGGCTTCAGATCACATGCTTGGTCACTTGGTCGTGTGACACTGAGTCTGGGTCTTGAGTCCCACATCCCTCCACAGAAGCGGGGTTGGGGAAGGAGCATCCAACGCACAGATCAGCTTAGCCACAGGGCAGTGGGGAGGACAGGGGGGAGCAGGCTGTCCAAATCCACTCTGCCCGCATCTACACTGCACACAGCCCTGGGGGTGGGGAGGGCTGAACACAGCCTTCTGTGGGGCCTGCAGCTCTTTCCAGAGAATCAGCTTGCCTTTTAGCATGAGGGTGCAAAGGTAGGCGCAGAGTTAATATTCTGCCAGGAATATTTTAAGAACTTCAGACCCAAAAAGAGTTTGAGAGCACCAGTAACCCACGAAGACAGACCTTTTCATTCCTTACTCTATTCTTATGTCAATTGTAAGATTATCAAGGGAACGACATCTGACCACATTTGTGGGAGACAAGGCTCAACCTTTAATCTTGCTGCCACATCTGAACCTGTCTGCCTTCAAGAGCAGATTGTGGTGACCTCCAGACTTAAGTCTGTCCCTTCCCGGGCAGAGGGAAAAAGCAGCAGTGGCCTCCCCTCATGGCCCTGGCCCAAACTACAGAGCTTAGAACTTAGACACTTATAAAATTTCACACACAAAATAAAATGGAGAAAGTGAATTTCATCATCTTTCTTGGCACGAGGACAACCAGCCCTACATACATGTGTGCACGCAGACTGGGTCTCCAGAGTCTACACAGAAAATAACAGCACTCATCAGAAGCTTTAGGAACGCACTGAACATGCTTCTCTCCAGGGACTGTTTACTTGTCTTCCACATTCTTATTTCATTTGCCCAAAGAGTCACCATCCTCACTTGGTGTCCTGAAGAGGAAAGCCTTCAGAAGAGTAAGCATCCCATCACCACATCCGAAAATAACATGCCATCCCTTAGGCCCAAGCCCATCTCTCCCTTCCCCTCCCTTTATCCCACACACACAGAGAACCTTAAAATCTTTATCAAACCCTTTATCAGCAAAAGGGCTGCGTATAGCAGAGGCTGACTTGCTTGCTCGTTGTACACAGCAGGAAGACTCAGGCAAGAAAACCTCACTAAGCAATGCTCCGTGACGACTATTGTTTAAAACATACAGTATCCTCCTCATATACTACTAGGATCTGATCAAACTAAAAAGCTTCTGCACAGCCAAGAACACAGTAAGTAAAGCAAGCAGACAGCCCTCAGAATGGGAGAAGATATTTGTAGGTTATATCTCCGACAAAGGTTTAATAACCAGAATCCATAGAGAACACAAATGTATTAGCAAGAAAAGAACAAGTGATCCCATCGCAGGCTGGGCAAGGGACTTGAAGAGAAACTTCTCTGAAGAAGACAGGCACACAGCCTAGAGACATATGAAAAAACGCTCAACATCCTTAATCATCAGAGAAATGCAAATCAAAACTACTTTGAGATATCATCTAACTCCAGTAAGATTAGCCCATATCACAAAATCCTAAGACCAGAGATGTTGGCGTGGATGTGGTGAAAAGGGAAGACTTCTACACTGCTGGTGGGAATGCAAATTAATACATTCCTTTTGGAAAGGTGTTTGGAGAACACTTAGAGATCTAAAAATAAATCTGCCATTCTATCCTATAATTCCTCTACTAGGTATATACCCAGAAGACCAAAAATCACATTATAACAAAGATATTTGTACCAGAATGTTTATTGCAGCCCTATTCATAATTGCTAATTCATGGAAAAAGCCCAAGTGCTCAACCCATGAATGGATTAATAAATTGTGGTATATGTACACCATGGAATATTATGCAGCCTTAAAGAAAGATGGAGACTTTACCTCTTTCATGTTTACATGGATGGAGCTGGAAAATATTCTTCTTAGCAAAGCATCTCAAGAATGGAAGAAAAAGTATCCAATGTATTCAGTCCTACTATGAAACTAATTTATGGCTTTCATATGAAAGCTATAACCCAGTTACAACCTAAGAATATGGGGAAGGGGGAGAGGGAGAGATGGGGAGGGGGAGGATAGGTGGAGGGAGGGGGATTGGTGGGATCATACCTACGGTGCATCTTAGAAAGGTACAGGTGAAATTTACTAAATGCAGAATATAAATGTCTGAACACAATAACTAAGAAAATGCCATGAAGGCTATGCTAACCAGTTCGATGAAAATATTTCAAATTGTATATAAAACCAGCACATTGTACCCTATGATTGCATTAATGTACACAGCTATGATTTAATAAAAAAAAAATAATAAAAAAGCATATAGTATCATATTCTACTTCTAGAAATTTTAAAACAAACTGAAGTTATCAGCAAAACTTCTGAGGACACCGCCTATGCCTTGGGGCTCTGAGGGTGCAGTTGATGGGAGGTTGCATTGTCCTGGGTGGTCAGGCCTCTCTGGGCCGGGCTGGGCAGGGAGGGGAGTGAAGAGGAGAGGGCAGGTGCAGGAAGGCAGTGTGGAGCTACACATACGTCAGTTGTGTGTAAAGATCAGAGTCCACAGCACACGGGACAGGGAGAGCCAGCCTGCATCACTGCCTCCCAGCTGGAGGGCACAGTTGAGAGGCATATTTACTGCATATTCACTTGAAGAATATTGTTGAAGGGATAAGGGAAGGGGTCACATACCAAGGTGATGGTGGGCCCCATGGGACAGGCCACAGCCAGGCCAGCCACAGACCAGGGAGCCTGTCCTGTGGGCCGTGCCTTGTTGCCAGACTGACTTGAGTCAAGAGTAAATGTCTGTTGAGAAGGATCAACTGTTTCTAGACTGTTTTCAGGGTTGGGGGCTGATCTTTCCTTGGTGCCAGAAATCCATGTGGCCAACGCTTCTGCCTAGACATGTGTTGAACTGTGGCTACATCCAGGCCTCAAGGACAGGCCTTGTCAGGAAACCTGTAGAACCCTAAGCTGTGGGCCCATTCCTGCCATTAGCACAGCTGGTGGAGACCCCATACTGAGGAAGTAAAGTTACCTGCCAAATTCAAGCCCTGAGCCTAGGTTACTCAGCTCCAGGGAAAGACTCATCCTCAGACAAACAATGGTGTCCCCACAGGCAAGATGTTTGACTGAACAGTCTGGACATTCAGGGTGCCTGACTCAGGGCTCGTGGCCGAGAAAACAGCCCAGGGGTCAGGAGGGCCCCCAGCGTTTGGCTCTGCATGAACTCCGCAGAGCTCTACGCAGTCCTCAGTCTTCCTGGGACCAGCTGAATCGCAGCCACCTATGCCCCTTACATAGTGAAGGGATGGAGCAGAGCTTCCAGCCTTCCCCAGTCTGACCTCAGGGGGCCTGGGCTGCTACCTCACCCTTTGTGCCAAGCAGCCTGCGGCTCGTGGGTCATTTCTCCTTTGGGGGAAGAGGAGCTGATAGTGAAGGCTCTGTGTAAGAGTCCAGTAGTGTCAGAGGTCACTTTGCACCATCAGTCAGGTGGGGACTGCAGGTCCATGCTGAATGCTCCCCCTCTAGACAGTGCATCAGAGGGAAGTTTGTTCAGAGAGTTGCTAGTGTGGGGCACGTTTGAAGCATCTGAAATGTTAAGATCAAACTACTGTGTGCATGATACTTCAGTGTAACTTCCTGGTAAAGAATCCCAGTCAGCTGCTGCATTACTCAAAGTCGAGATCCCCTGCCCTGCCCCAGCCCCAGTTACACTTTGGACATGAGCCACGTCAAGTGTGCTGCAGTCACACAGAGCAGGGGACAACATGATGGCCCTAAGTGGGTCTTCAAGACACAGCCTCTCCTATCACAGCCTCACTGGGGCTGTGAGTCTGGGCGCTTGTGGGCAGTGTGGACATGAGAGACTGGACGGGCAGTCTGGACAGGATAGCAGGGCAGAGGATGCGTAAAGCTGGAAGCCCTGTGACTCGAGACAGGTGGCCCCCGGGCCCAGTGGCTGCCTGTCTATCGGTGGTGTCCTCGGCTCCAGGCTGGTCATGGACAGCTGGGGTCTTGGGGTCCAGCAGAAAGGCAGTGTGGGGGAAGGGAGGGACAAGTGGCTGTGTCCTGCCTCAAGGCTACAGTTCCCAGGGAGTTGCTCTGGGGCTGTACTAGGGAACAAGAGCCGGGGAGCTCCTGTGGCAGAGCGGGAAATGCAGGATCAAGGCAAGAAACAGGCCCACAGCCCTGGTCAAGTGACCCTAGTCCACTGAGACTTGGGGACTGAGAAGTAAGGAAGGGACCAGTGAGCCAAGGCTCGGTGCTTCCTGCGGGCCTGTCTCTGGTCACACTCCAGTTCCCACAGTGCAGGAAGGGGTTCTCCCAAGGGAAGCTCATCACAGATCATTTATCCTCCTTGAAGGTCTGTTTCTGCTGCCTCCCTTCCCCTCCCACCCCCCCATGGCCCTGCAGCTATTCTGGCCTCCCTCCCACTGTCCTGCCTGGGGTTGTGGGAACAGGGAGCAGGTCTAGAAGGCTGAAGAAGAGCCATAAGCTTCCTGGGGTGAGGCGAGAAGCCAGAAAGGAGCCAGAGATGTCACCTCCACAGGACTTAGGCCCCTAAGATGAACTTTCTAAGTTCAATAAATGCAGAAAAGTGTGCTTCTGCGCCTGGTGAGAGTCAGACATGTCCCACCACCCACGGGTAAAGCAAGTAGCTGAGCAGCAGGGGGGGCCTTGCAGAAGAGCTGCCCAGGAGAGGGAAGAAGGTGCAAGAGCCCACAGGCAGGGGCCGCCCCTGTCCACACTGGAGGGTCCAGGCCCGGCCTGCCCTGCACAGGGCTCAGGGGCAGACAATGAGGGATGGGAAGGAGGCCTGTGGACCTGGCAGATAGCTGCCGGGACCCTGTCCACTACTGCTAGGGATCCCTCACCACCCCCCCGCCATCCCCACCTCCCCCCACTCCCACAGCCCTTTGCCATCTGCTTTCACGTTGCCACCTCTGCTGGCTGAATGACTACAAGATTTGCTTTTATGTCTACTTCTTAAAACTCCTAATCTTGTGTCTCTTTCTAAATGTCCTCTCTCAAAAATGAAAAGACATTATTTCCTCAACATAAGACCATGTGGGATGGGTGTCGGTGTGCCTCTCGGGGTGGGATTGCCCCTGCCGCAGTGTGGGTTTCACTGTGGATGGGCTAAGCATCCCCTCCCGCGAGGCTTCGCAGGTGGCACTGGCTGGGCACGCTGTTTACAAACTATTAATGAAGCGATTGTGGCCCTTTCACTCGCTCACACTTTTGAACTGCACGGAGTGACACATTCCCAAACACGGTTCACAAGAGCAGAACAGAGCCCACAACACTCTTATTATGGGGCCACACAAACACCGGTGGTGCTGGGGTTTATATTAACCCAATCAATTAAGGGCAGGCTGAAAGGCCTGGCTCAGGGCACTGGGAAAGCTAGCACGGCCAGGAGTTGCTAGGCGTGCGGGACTGGCCTCCCCGTGTCCCCTTGGCACTGGGCTGTGCTTTCTTCCTGCACAATAAAAGGCCTTTTCAGAGTGAGCGGCACAGGCAGTGGAAGTCACTGCATTCCCTGAATGAAATAAATGTCCCTTTTAATTCCTATACGGTTTGCGTAAATTCCCCTCAGCCAGCAGCATTAGGATTCTGCAGGGAGGCGCATACATTAGGCCACACTGTCTGGCTTTTGGGCTCAGCACACTGGCACTCTCCGTCCACTGCTGCCGAGTTTCGAAGCTTCACTGGGGGGCTCAGGACCAGGCTGCACTGGCCCCTGGGGCTACCTTTGTGCAACAGGACCTCATTAGCATAAACAGCATGTTGTCACCAGGGAGGGCAGATGGTTCAAGTGTCCCATTCCAGCAGAAAGGTCCAGCGAAACAGAATTTTATTCCCTTTGTCCTTTCATGCAACTAAAACATTTCTTGCACTACCAAAGTTCCCAATGACACACAATCACAACTCCCCCCCGGGGCAATGCATCACTATGCACTGCTGGGACGTGGGGCAGCACAGACATCCCATTACTTTATCCCTCAGGTTCCGTGGGGAATGTGCACTAAGCTCCCTAGGACATCTCGGATTCCTGAGCTTCCTAGGACGTCCGCAGGGAAGAGGGCAGGCTTCCTGGCGGGGCTCGCGGTTGTCTCCACCTTATACGTTCAGCTACGACTTAAACACCGGAACGTGGGTTGAACAAGTGGCCAGGGAGACGGAGGAGCGGACATGAATGGTCAGACATAACAGCCTCATTTCAAGTCCTATCATGTTCTCTCTTTCAGGCTGGGTTAGAAAGGTTTGCTTCTTGGCCATCAAGTCAACCAGAGATCTCGAACATAACTGAAGCTCCCTGGTTTGGGATAGAAGGGAGAGACGGGGGCCACAAACAAATGCTCCCAAAATTCTTCATGTAGAAATGTCCCTGGTAGCCGGGGGGCGGGGAGAGTGAGGGTCTCTGCTGATCCAAGGCTGCCCAGCCTCTCCTTCCACGTTATGGCAGCAGCAGCGTCTCTGAGACCAGAAAGAGATCCGTTTGTGACCTGCCCAGTGTTTTGTGTCTTGAAGTATACTCAAGTAGGTTAAAGACGGCTTCGGGGAAACAAGAATATTAAGTGAAACATTGTCAAGCATGAATGTGTGTGTGAAGTTTCCCTGGCAAATTCTTAGAGCCAAATTTATAATCCTTTTTAAAATAAAAAAAGGATTCATTTGAGTTCCAATTTTTAACAATTTACTTTGTGAGATTTGGAGAGGGGAGGGGGCTCATTTTAGAAAACATATTGAGCAATTTCTACATTTCTCTGAACCTGCTCTCCTTCTCCAAAATTAAAAGAGAGAGAGTGAGAGAATGAAAACATCTCACGGGAAAAATAGCTTTAAAGCACAATATCTATGTTACAATTACGCAGAAAATTCATCACATTGTACACATACAAAACAACACGTTTTATTGCCCAATTCAAATTTATTTTGAAAGTAAGAAATGTAAACTTTACTTTAAACATGAAATCTTTATAAGTAAACTCTAGATAACCAGGAAAGGCACAGCAGAGAGCTCGCAGTCTGTACTCCATCAGAGGTCACGTACATGGTTTCTATTTGTAGCTAGAGTGCCATTTAATTAAAATGCTAAACATATGAATTCTGTTTTAAAATGCGTCTATTCAGATTTGTACACGTGCGTGTTTATTCCTATTTAGTATCCTCACTTCTGTGTGGTGTTGGTGGGACCCATGCTTGTTTTCTCAATTTCCTCTAAAGTGTACTGAACGGAAAGCTGACAACTCAGAGGAAAGGTGCAGCTCTGGCCCACACGGCAGGAAAGGTTTAAATCCTCTGTAATGTGCTGATGGAATCCAACACTTGACATGATTTAACAGCGACCCTGTTCTCCCAGCATGGAGCTCACTCCTGGGTGTAAGGTCGCGTCTGTGTGCACTGCGAGACGGATCCCAGCACAGCAACCACCATCAACACTGCTCCTTGCTGTCAGCTTCACAATTAGCCTAGACGGCTGCAGCTCTGTCCATCAAGCACCCGCCCACAGTCAGCCTGGGACATGGAAGCAAACCAGGCAAGGGACCTGGCTAGCCAACGTCCAAAGGAGGCAGGGCCAGCTCCTAGGTCAAAGAATGACCACAGACCAGTAAGGACAGTCTGGCTGGGGCAGGAAAATGGAGGGTTCCAGAGAGATGCCCCAATGACAAAAAGAGGACAGGAATAGCACAGGCTTTGAATCTTCACAAATCGATGCTGAGAACATAAAGCATATAAAGATACAAGTAAAGGCAGCAGAAGTGTGGAGGGAAGGCCAGGCGAGGGCAGTGCCGTCTGAGCCTGAGACAGGAGGGAGGGCCAGGCAAGGGCAGTGCCGTCTGACTCTGAGACAGGAGGGAGGGCCAGGCGGGAGCAGTGCCGTCTGAGCCTGAGACAGGAGAGAGGGCCAGGCAAGGGCAGTGCCGTCTGACTCTGAGACAGGAGGGAGGGCCGGGCGGGGGCAGTGCCGTCTGACTCCGAGACAGGTAGGAAAGAAATGCTAAGATCACACCAAATGCTGCATTTACCAAAATTTGGAATTCAGTTACCCTGGAGGTACATATTAGAAAGAATGTGATGTGAGGAAGGGAAGGATGGACCAGTGGTGTAAAATAGATACATTCTAATATCATTATTGGACATAATAGAGAAAGTCTAAGGAAAGTTAAGCAATAGAAACTTGTTATTAACAAATTTGCAACAACATGTCAGAGAAAAACCATGAAAATATTAAAAACAGCTGTTGTTTGAAAGTTCTGATCAGAAGTAGCCTAAGTAGGGCAGGGAAACCCCCAACCCTATAGTAAGTTTTTCTCAATTATTTGGCTTTGTACCTTCTGTGTGCATATTATTGATTTTTATAGAAATTAAGTTATGACTGATAGAAAGTAGAAATAAAAGGCTTAGTCTCCAAAGAATTTTGAGTAGACTGTGTAAGATTTTAGGGCAACCTATGAGGTTTGAGGTGATATTCTACAAAAGACCACCCTCATTGTCAGCCCCAATTTCAACTTCCAGGTTACCCAACACCACTGTTTTGATAATTCCCTAGAGAGACTCACAGAACCCATTGGAAGTTATAGAGATGGTTCAAGTTCAGTACAGGGAAAGGGAAGGCTGAGAATTAAAATCAGCCAAGGGGAGGGGCAGGTTGGGTGGACTCCAGGAATGTGAGGTCTGATGAGAATATAGTGGTCTTTCTGCATGACCAGTCCCATTCTAATATGACACGGCCAGCCTACACCCTCACGTGACACGGCCAGCCAGTCTCCACCCTCACGTGACACGGCCAGCCAGCCTCCACCCTCACGTGACACGGCCAGCCAGCCTCCACCCTCACGTGACACGGCCAGCCAGCCTCCACCCTCACGTGACACGGCCAGCCAGTCTCCACCCTCACGTGACACGGCCAGCCAGTCTCCACCCTCATGTGACACGGCCAGCCAGTCTCCACCCTCACGTGACACGGCCAGCCAGCCTCCACCCTCACGTGACACGGCCAGGCTCCATGGCCAGGCTTCACTGTAAATAAAGACACTTCTTCCAGGCAACTTAGAGATGGTTTTTCAAAAGTCAGGGGCAAAGAGAGGCCTCCTTTTGGGCAAAATCACATTTTTCTATCTACACAGATTGTAAATAACATTACTATTAGGGTGTGTGATTTTTCGTTCCTCTGCTTCTCATTTTATTTCTTTTTCTTTTCTTTTTTTTTTTTTTTTTAGACAGAGTCTCACTCTATTGCCCTTGGTAGAGTGCTATGGTGTCACAGCTCACAGCAACCTCCAACTTTTGGGATTACACGATTCTCTTGCCTCAGCCTTTTGAGTAGCTGGGCTTAGAGGTGCCCGCCACAACACCCGGCTATTTTTTATTGCAATTTGGCTGGGGCCAGGTTCGAACCTGCCACCCTTGGTATATGGGGCCGGCGCCCTACTAACTGAGCCACAGGCGCTGCCTTCTCATTTTATTTCTGTACTGTGGCAGCGATGACTCCAGACTGAGAGAGGAGGTTAACATAGGAAGACCGTTATGTTCCTCCATCAGTACAAATACCCAAATTAAGCCTCCACCATTTTGTTCAAATGCTGTATTTACATGATATTAAAGTCTGGTATTAGTTGATCTCATCTGGTTTTGACTTTATGTTAGTGGATACTTTTCAAATTTTAAGCATGGATAATAAGAAGTCAGTATTTACCAGACCCTAATGGTTAAAAAAGGAAGTTTAATTTTCCAGAAATAGTTCTGAATTGAAAGCTCAATTCTATATATTCAAAATATTATTTGTATTCCTGCATATTAAAAAATTATTTGTATGCTAAAACAGGTTTAAGAAAAAATATTGTCACTTTTAAAGCAGCCACTTCTTTGTAGGGGCCATAAATAAGTTTATTTCAAAGGAAGAACAGCTCATTCTTGAATACATGTACATACGTGTGTACATATATGTATACATATAATACAGACATGTTTTCCCTCATTTAAGAGTATTCTCTTATTTTCTTATTATGTACAAAATAAACTAAAACCAGCTCAGAGGAAGGATGTGTGATCAGCTTCCTGAGGCAGTTCTGTAACTTGCTGTGGGGTTCAGGTGAAGTTTTTACAATTCCACCCATTTAAACTACTAAGCACGCTCTGCTTTCCACACTCGCCCCTGTCAGGGAAGTGTTCCTGGAATTCCATTTTCAGGACGTCTGATTCGTGTTTATTTAGTACACAGCAGGTCTCAGGCACTGTCGCAGTGACCAGGTCTGCACACTGTCTCCCTCACTCACGGATGAGGAATATGAGCCCAGGAATTCCTGAGCAGAAGGCTGAGATTTGGGAGAGATCTGGCCAGACCAAATTCACCCTTTTCCCACATTGCCTAAGTTAGCGGTTCTCATCCTGTGGGTCGCGACTTCTTTTTAACAATGAAAATACATTGCGGCATTAGGACGGTTGAGAACCGGTGGCCTAGGAGAACCTGGTGTGCACCTATGTCGGGGTAAGATGACAGAGTTAGTGGATACAGTTTGTTAACTTCAAAGTGACCATATACAAATGTGTACATGTCCATATAGACACAGACAGATACAGAGAGACACAAAGCCCAATTTGTAAGTTAGTTCTGTTTTATTTTTGTATTGACTATCATAGTTGTAATTTGCAAGTTAGTTTTCTTTTTTATTTTTGTATTGACATATCATAGTTGTATGTATTTGGGGAGTACCTGTGATACTTTGACAGGCGTATACAATGTATAATAGTCCAATCTGGGTAACGGGGGGGGGGGGGGGGGGTAATGCAAAACCACAAACAGTTTCTTTGTTTTAGGTTCATTATAATTTTTATCTTCTGGGAATTTTAAA
>CAUYPK010157128.1:0-23044 GCA_963574355.1 Loris lydekkerianus
TGCCATGTGCCTGAGGCCTAGTGCAACTTCCCGAGCCTGACTAGAAGTAGATCCATCGAGCTACTTCCGCATAGCAACGACTCAGCAAGGCCCGGCCTGAAACTGCCTCTACCTAGATACAGCCAACGTGGTACCATGCCACTGGCCCGATCCTGTCACTCACCTCTTCCCCCGCCTTCTTTCCCTGCCCCTTCTCCACAATAAATAAATAAATAAATAAATAAAAACAACACTACATATTTAAACATTGTCTTAAATTTTAGATATGATTTTTACTGTATAGTTTAAATTTACTACATGTACCTTCTACATGGCCTATTGGCATCCTGGCAAGTTTCTCACCAAAATTCTCTCTTTCCCCTACTCCCTGTCAAGACCGTAAAGAGCAGGAGCTTTTACCACACATGATGGTAATTCTTCGCACCAAATTTACTTTCACAAATAGTGACACAAGACACAAAATCCCTTGGTCAGAGTCAGAGAACTTTATTACTCCTGGAAGCAGTAATAACCAGAGTTAACATCCATGAAGGTGACGCAAAAAGGATGAAATGATCCCTGCAGATATGCAGGGGATACACCGAAAGGCAGGAACCCGAGCATGGAGACCTGAGCTTTCTGGAGTGGAAAGTAAGCCTGCCTCAGCTTTGTCCTAGTGAGAGACATTAGAATAGTAGAGAGTAAAAACCAACTTCCTGTTGTTTCAGTCAGAGATACTCTATCTATCAGCCAGGACAGACCATTCCTTATAAGATTTCTTGAAAAGGTAATTTGGAGTCAAAGCAGTCAGTGCCTGTGCTCACAAGACCTGCAGAAATACAGAGACATGAAAAATTGTCTCCCAACATCTTCCAGCTCCATGGATGAAGAGTTTATTCTAAATCAATCTTGATACATAAACTGTCCAAAATCCCAAGAGTAACAGTCATCAAGAACAAACAGAAGAAAATAAGTTGCAAGTATATTTCAGTTAGATGTTGTAGAGCTAGTGGGAGAAGAGAGGAAGAGAGAGCAGAAGGCACCATGAGAGTCACAATAATTACTAAGGCAATGCCACGTACTGACATGTGAATTAATATTACAAGTATTAACAGTTATTATCTCCTTTAATCCTCATGACTGCACAAACATTTTTCACACACACATGCTCTGCAGATGAAATTGAGACTTAATTGTGTGATACATCATAAGACAGTAAATCCAGGATATGAAGCTAAAATTTTAATAATTTATTTTTAACTACTACTATAAACTTTTCTTTCTACTACTACTGAAAACAATGAATATGTCTGATGAATGCCTGTCTTTGGAAATCAAAACTATAGACTGTCATAAGAAACTTACATTTGATTCATTTTGAGAGCATTAGATTCAAAGTATGTTGAGATTATGTCCCCAGCAGGTTTGTTGAAGCCTTTACCTGCATAGAATGAACTATGGAGCTACTTTTCTATAGATTGATATAAATTAATATAGCAAAAATCATTCTATTTTATTCCTTTTGCACACGGTCTTAGAGTAAACGAAAATATGATGATGAAAGCAGAGCACTGTAAAGAAACTTCACTATTCATGTGAATTACACATTGAAAATGCATAATTTATATCCAAAGATACACAGTATTTCTGCATGGTAATTCAAGTACACTACACTGATCACTATCAGGTAGGAAGGGGGATGCTGATAGAAACACAGTAATGATGGAGCAGAATGGATCCTGGACCTCACCCACACAAAAGACCATTAAAGAATACTGGAAGCCTCTACATTTGCAAGCTTCTTGCTGTAGAGAACAACCATATCCTGCCCATGTGTGTGTTTATTGGTTCTCTAAGTGCACAAGTTATCTACCACAAAACTATAGTTGAACACTGATTTTATTTACTCAACAAACCATGTTCTAGGGGTTATATGCTCAGAATATAAACTACCCGTTCTAGCAAATAAAGGAGATATATTCTACAGAATTTAACAATTTTTTCCAAAAGCACATAGCTATACCTATTTTATAGTGGTATACAATTTTTAAACCATTCTCATGTGCTATGACTCAAAATTGCTATGCTAACATGACTCTTCTGAGTAATGTGAATGACAGTGCTCTTTCTGGATAGTCATTCCTTTCTGTCCTTCCTATTCAAAACCTATTCAATATTCAGGCTCATCTAGAATAAATATCATCTCTCCCACCAATGCTTTTCAGCAGCACTTAGGTCTGTCATACCTCCTCTCTGAATTCATAGTACATCACGCGCTTTGATGCTTGTTTGGTAACTGAACACAAGATTCCACGTGACACTAAATTACTGTCATCCAATTTTACGTAATTTTTCTCATGAATTTTAGAGAACATTTCTCCAACTACATTCTCAGTACTTTATGGATGAAATGATCATTTATAAGTCTTAACATCCTCTACAATGATCTAAGTGTGGTATAATCAATAAATATTTGTTAATAATTGTGATTAAGCACTCATAACCCTTACCCCAACCAATAGGATCAAGAATGATAATGCCACTTTTATTTTTTTGTAACTTAAATGATTGACATTTGAATAAACTCATTTTTGCTGTTATAAAGCCTTCAAATTTATCTCTCCACCAAATTTAACCTTCTGCATAAAAATATCAAATAGAATACATTTTATTAATATAACTCATATTTGTATTATAAATACAGCAAATCAGGCACTCAAGATTTATATTAAATACCAATTTAATCTTTCTCCTATTAAAATGTATTTAAGATATATTTTTAGCTGTACTGGTTCACAATTAATTCTCAACATTAGACACATTCTATTTAGATTATTAGAGAAAAAGAAAATAACCAATATTTATGAAGAGCTACTTTGAACTAGGTACCTTTTCTAACTACTTTCCATATTTTAACTAACATCAATAATTTCATATTTCAGCTGAGGAAATGTGGTTAAATCATCTGACCAAAGACATACACAACTAGTTTATGGTGGTGGAGAATATTATAATAAATCTAGTAGGGTTATCTGACTTGAAATAGAAGCACTTTAATGACACAGAATGTATACTTTTTTTTCTTTAATCTAAATCACTAATTCTCAAGTTGAGGTAATATAAATGTGTACAAAGTATACAAATGTTCAAGAAAACAAAAAAAATCATCATATTGAGGTGATTATTTGACATAATGTATTATTTGCTACTATTTCTGAAATATCTTTTTTTTTTTTTTTTGAGACAGAGTGTCACTATGTTGTCCTCAGTAGAGCTCACAGCAACCTCAAACTCTTGGGCTTAAGAGATTCCTGAGTAGCTGGGACTACAGGCATCCGCCACAACACCCAGCTATTTGGGGTTGCAGTTGTCATTGTTGTTTAGCAGGCCACCTCCAATGTATGTGGCTGGCGCCCTACTCACTAAGCTATGGGTGCCAAGCTCTGAAATATCTTTCATAAAAATATCATCTTACAAGAATTTTTTTCCTTACAATTAAGCTAAAACTAAGAATTATCTCATTAAGTTTCTATTCATAGGTTTCAAAATCAAGTGATTTCCCAAAAACCACATCTGTTTTCTAAAGCAGTCTAAAGAAGGTTGATTTAATTTTGAGGTGGATGGTTTTTAATAATATGAACAGGCATAACATTTTTTTCCTTTCTGATTTGAATACTTTAATTATCATTATGTAAGATTAGCTTTCTGTAAAGGTTTAAAAATTGAGAAACAGGAAATGCTCTTTTGTACTCTTTACCAATAATGATAAAGTGACCCAGTAGTTCCGACTGACCTTCTAAACTGTAGTGAGAGGACCGAGAAGAAACATTTATTATGCCAATAGATGTCAATTCTTTTTGTGATACACACATGCTCATAATATTTTAAGCTTGTTACTTGACCTCTTAATGAATGCACCATTCTTTGTTCATGCAGTTTAGGGCTTCTGTCCTATGTAAGTGAAATTATTAAGAATAAGAACTAAAATCTTCCAGAGTCCAATCTTAAATCTTAAAAAACCTTTATTTCATCATTTCTTAGAATTAACTCTTCTCCAACAGGTTAACGGTTTGCTACATTTCATTTGGCTCCTCCACAAAAATTTGTGAATCATAACCACTTAGGTAGCAGCAGAAAGTAAGTCACTCATAATTTAAGTTTTAATTGAACTACTTACTTACACTATTACACAGTAAACAAATTATTTAAAAAAAAAAAAAAAAAAAAAAAAAAGCACTCACTGCAACTGACTTTACCAAATGTAATACTGACATCCAGTGGCCACAGTGAGAATAACTGTGCAGTATACAAAATGCATCTTCCTTCGAGAAGGCCTATACCTGATTTTACACATATGTAAAAATAATTTTAAGACCATCTCAGAGGGGATTGTTAATATTTTATAAATATTTTAGAAATTATTTCAGGATAGAACTGAAATTCTGTGATTACATTTTCATTAAGAAAAAAGCAAAAATTTGAAATATTTACCATTGAGTTAAAAGGGACAGAAGTCACCATTTTTAAAAAAATCTTCAAAAAGCAATAGATTTATTCAATGGGAATGTTTTTTGAAGGTCTATTTCAGTATGAAATTATTTTTACAAGCTCACTTTATTTCTTCCTTAAATTCTCTGAATTAAAAAACCTGTAATAAATAGAACCTTCATGAGTTATAGTATAAATACCATAGCTTCATTTATCTTTTTTAGCAGACTAGATTTTATTGAACTTCTCTCCTAAAGTATTTCCATAAATTACTAAAGAAGTGAAAAATATGTGTGTGTGTATGAGGTTATAACCTATCTGTATGTATAAGTAAATGTTTAAATAATATTGAAATCCAACAAAAACAAAGATAGAAGGTAAAATTTACTGTCTTTCTATAGAATTTAAATTTATTATCTCATTTAAATCCCACTTCAAATCTATAAAGAAGGTATTATCCTAATTTTTTTCAGATAAAAGAAAAATGAGGTTTAGAGTAGATAATTTACCTGGGTATTACAAAGACACGTAGCTAATGACTGTTTAAGGCAAGGCAATCTGATTCCCAAATACTACCTATTAATTAAGAAGTTATAAACAAAGGAGTTTTATTTTTTACCTAAAATGCATATAGTTATCCATTATATATATATATAATTTCATAATTTAGTTCAATATTTATCATTGTAAAATAACTGCAAATACTACAATCACATCTAGATCACTAGTTCTTAAAATTAATAATTAACAATTATTTTTTAAAGGAAAGTTCAATCATACATATAATTTGTAGGATGAATGAAATGGTGTGAAACTGAAATGCTAGCAGATACAAAACAGTAATAATACTAAAAAGTCTTACCATAAAATAGATGTATATACTGTCTTTGATATACTTTAAATTAGGAAAATTGTTCATCTTATTGAAATGAATGGGGATATTTTTCAGGATAATTACAAAATGGTTCTTTTTAATTGCACACTTTCACAGACACACAATGTCAAATGAATCAAAATATATATAGCTAAAAATACCTAAATGATTTATAGTTAGACAATTAAGACAATGGACTATTCACAAATGTCTAACAAATGAGCCAATTCGCTTTTGACTATTTCTAACAGGAAAGTAACCTCTGTGTCCTGGCAAGGGTATAATTTATATTTACAATAATTCACAATAGCCTTTTGGAAGCCATAAGGTCCTTGGAAACCTTTCCTTTCCAATTGGTTCAGCAAGTGCAGAAGTTGGTATTCCCCCACAAGTGGCATTAAATCAGCATTGGAGCAGATTCCAAGAAGCAAGGTGGTTTTTCTTTCCAATCATGTTGTAAAATACATAATTAGAGATTAAAAAGATTATTGCATCTAAGCATATCCTCTATCATCGCCCATGGCATAATGGAAGGAAGATAAGCTTTAGAGTCTTACAGCTCCCAGTCTCAGCTTCCCCACTCAGCAGGAATGGATGTGAACTTCAAGTTATTTAATCCTCTCTGAAACGTAAATTTTCTCATCTGAAAATAGGGATGGTCACTCATATTTCATTATTTATATGCATAATGTTTATGATTTTAATATAATCTCTCAGGTTCACCTGCATCTTCTCTTTGTTCATTTACGTATTTGAATGCTCAGCTCACTGTCATCTCTTCTTTAAGACTCTCTTAAGTCCCTCTACCTTGCAGGGTCACCTTAAAGTGATCCTTCTAGCATGTATTCTTTGATATATTTACTTATCGTTCATTATTTATTAATTGGATAATGATCTTTCATCTAGTATATGCCAGTCCCTGAATCACATATTTTCTTAAGTTATGGTATACTTTATTTTTTAATTTTTGGTGCAAAATATTAAGGAGAAAACCATTTTTTAGCATGGATACCTTGTATAATACTTAACAGGGCTGTTCGTGCACCCATCACCAGAAGAGTGTTCATTGTACCCTATAATTAAGTTTTTACCCCTCACCCTTCTCCCTTCCCCTTCTTGGATTCCAGTGACCTTTACATGTCTTTGGGCCTCTAGGTGCCCATCATTTAGCTCTCATGACTAGAGAGTACATGTGGTGCTTATTTCTCTGACATAGTGTGTTTAGGATAATGGTCTCAAATTCCATCAAAATTTCTGCCAAAGACATATTTCATTCCTTTACAAAGATTGACAGACGACATTTTCTTAATCCACTCATGAATTAACGAACACTTAGGTTGATTCCACATTATTGCAATTGTGAGCTGTGCTGTGATAAACATTTAAGTGCAGGTGTGTTTTTGACTAAAAGATTTCATTTCCTTGGGTAGATACCTAGCAGTGGGATTTCTGGATCAAATAGTAGCTCTTTACGTATTTCTCTGAGGAATCTCCATACTGTTTTCCTTAGAGGTTGTACTAATTTGTGGCCCCACCAACAGCGTATAACCATTCCTTTTTCTCTGCATCCATGTTAACAACTACTGTTCATTAACTTCTTAGTAATGGTGATTGTGACAGGTATAGGGTGGTATCTCACAGTGGTTTTGATTTGATTTCTCTGATTATTTAGTGATGTTAAGCATTTTTCGTATATTGGTGACTTGATTGTCTTCTTTTTAAAAACTTCTGTTCATGTCTTCTTTTTAAAAACTTCTGTTCGTGTCTCTTGCCCACTGTTTAATGGGGTTGTTTGATTTTTTTTTTTTTCCTTGCTGTTTTGTTTGAGTTCTAAGTAGATTCTGTATGTATAGTATTAGGACTTTTTCAGATGTATAGTTTGTGAAATTTTCTCCAATTCTGTAGATTATCTATACACTCTGTTGATTATTTCCTTTGCTGTACAGAACTTTTAATTTAATTAAAGCCCATTTATTCATTTTTGGTTTTGCCATGTTTTCCTTTAGGGTTTTAGTCATAAATTCTTTACCCAGGGCAATGTCTAAGAGAGGTTTTCTCTATATTTTCTTTAAAATTGTTATAGTTTCCTGCCTTACATTTAAGTCTTTTATCCACCTTGAATTAATTATTTTGTATATGATGAGAAATAGAGATCCGTTTCTTCTGCATGTGGCTTTCAAGTCTTCCCAATGCTATTTATTGAATAGCCACAAAATTGACTCAGTAAATTCTCAGGTTATGAAATCAATGTACACTAATCAGAAGCATTTCTATATACTAATAATAGTCAAGCTGAGAGTCAAATCAAGGACTCCGTTTACAATAGCTACCTTCTCTGTAAAGAACATAAGGAATATGCTTATTCAGGGAGCTGAAAGATCTCTACAAGAAGAACTATAAAACACTGATGAAAGAAATTATTGATAACACAAATAAACAAAAATCCCATGTTCATGATCCATAGAATAAACCATTAAAATGCCCATACAGCTCAAACTGATTACAGATTCAATGCAGTCCCCACTGAAATACCAATATCACATTTATTCCACAAATCTAGAAAAAATAATTCTATGCTTTTAAAAAAGAAACAAAAAAGGGTCCAAATACCCACAGCAATCTTAAGCAAAAGGAACAAATCTGGAGGCATCACTTCGCCTCACTTCAAATTATACTACTAGGCGATAGTAGCAAAAGCAGTATGATACTGGTGTTACAAAAGTAGAGAAATAGACCAATAGAACAGAAAAGAGAACCAAAAATAAAATCATCTACCTACAACCACTTGACCTTTGAAAAACAACATATACTGAATCATGTACTTATGTTTTAAAAATTGAAATGGGCAATATCCATGTCTTTCAGGGGCTAACCGTACAATAAAGAGGAAGAACTGTTTGCTTATTTGTCTATCTCTGGACACAACGTGGAGCGGTGTTGATAATGAAGTTCAGGTTTTTAAATCTTCTCATCTGTAGAATTTTGAACAAGGCACTTAGCCTCACTACACCTCATTTATTTCACGTGAATGAAGTATGTGCCTGGAAGAGGTTTCCTACACGATTCCCTGAGCACAGGCCTGGAACACAGTGGAAGCTCAACGTGTGCTACTGTTATACCTATAATTATTGTTGTCACTAATAGATTCAAGTAATACTAGATGTTCACACAGGATATAATTGGAGATAGCACAAAGGAATCTTTAAGGAAAACAGAGTTTGAAAAGAAGACAAGGAGATTGTGTAACAGACAAGGGTAAAGAAGTTTAAAGGAGAAAGAATTATAGAGGGGGAAAAGTATATACAAGATGTTTAGGGTATATAAATAAGAACATAGCATGATGCCAAAGGAAAGATATTTAGTAAGATAATAATCCACTTCCCAGCAAACTTGTTTTTGTTTGGAATTGTAGGCTACAGTTTCTATTCTATATTCTAAGCAATTACTCATATATGCCTTTGTATAATTACTGAACTGTTTTATTGTTTCTAAGGTGTTTTGACTGCTAAGATTACATGGTTAAAAATATGAAAGTGGGATCTAGATTTTATAATTATTTAGCCAAATTTCAAATATTTACTTTAGCTATATGCAAACATAATATCTGATGAATAAATAAAAGTATAGCATATGATTTAAGAGAATAATTTTATTCCTATTAATAAGTTATAACAAAATTAAAAAGTCAATATACTTACTTTATTAAAATTCCATCTTCCTAAACTCCCCAATGTAGACTGACTTTCTGTCTTAGGACATAAGAGGGAAATACTTAAGGCTTGGCCTCCATTTAATGTTAGAGGGGAAACCAGTAAGATTTTTATGCAATCTGTAACTCATTTTTCCAAGGCCATTAACTCACATTGACTAAACCTCAGATACAGTGATAGCCACATAAATAAGAAAATGGTTTCTACGTTCTATAAACTCAGAGGTTAATAGGAAAAAAGATATAAACAAGTATGTCCAAAGTCATATTTTAGATAGTTAAAATGTGGTTGGCACCTCTGTGGAAGACAGTTATTTAGGACAAATAGTCTGACAGTGATACACACAATAGTTTGTGGGGAAAAAAAGATAACCAGTGGATATCTGAAATCACAGATAGTACCAAACTCTAAAATACTTACTGTTTTTTTCATTCTGATAACTGAGATGGTTACTAAGTGACTTACAGGTGGGTAGCATCTACAACATGAATCTGCAGGACAAAGGGAAGATTTGTGTCCTCAGGAGGACAGTGGGACTTCCTGAAGTTTCATTACACAATTCACTACATGAGTACAATAAGATGTATATTTATTTCTGGAATTTTTCATTTCTCATTTTGGGGCCATGGTGACTTGCAGGTGACTGAAAATGACAAAGATAAACTGACTTTAAATAAGAAATGAATGCTATAATCCAAACGTTCCTACAAGGTACTAACACTCTATTCTACCCATGAAGATTATTAAAAAGAGAGAGAGAGAGAGAGAGAGAGAGACAGAGAGAGAGAAAATGTTAATTGTTATCAGTAATATTTTAAAAAATGTATAGCAATTACTTTCCTGAAGTGAATTTATTAAATAAGTTGGCAACCTGATGAATAAGAAAAAAAGTAGTAGACAAATCTGTACCGTTATTTATGTGTCCACCTATTCCAATTATAATTTTGGTGCTTCAGTAATATAAATCAATGGCTGAAAAGCTAAGCAAATATAAAATTAAGTGATAAAAATACAAATAAAAATAAACATCTTTCTTAAAGACATTTTAGAAAAATCAGATCTATTCCAGTTAAAATTCCAAATTCACTTTTGTAAGCTACACAAACATCCTTCTGAAATACAATCTACTTTACTTGGCAGGATTTTTATTGTTCCTTTGGTTTATAGTAATCATATTATCTCCTATAGCTTAAATTAAAGGCTATTGAGCAAAGAAAATATGTGATTTTTTTTTCCAGAGGTGCCTCTATTACCTCACCATTTTTAATAGATTTGTTTGTACCTTCCAATTCAATTCAAACTAGATAGAAGAACAATGTTTTCCAATATGACTGGTACTTACATACATGCAAGTGTAGGATAATATTTAGAAATAAACATATCCTACATCAAGCACACAAAGTGAACTCAGTGTGAGTTTAAAATGACTTGCTTTTCTTCCAGAGGCTTAAGGGACCTGGACCCCCCTGGGACACGCGGAGTTGGCTTCCCTGGAGTTAAAATTCCACAAGCCATTCTCTAAAGCTGTGCACCCCATGAAGCCTGAGATCAAAGGGCATGCCACCCTTCCTCAGAGATACGGGCCAGAGGGCCAGAGGGTTGACGTATGTTAACAACATATTGCCAGGGATCTATAGGTACTCTGCCCTGAGGAAAAGACACAGTCATTACTTCATACTGAATAAACTAAGTGAATGCTTGGAGATACTCTTCCATTAACTCTGTTCCCCTGTAGCTACTTTCTTCTTTATGATTTTGCTTAGACACCTGCCCAGAGATTAGTCAGTGTTTAGAAGAAGATGTTTACTGCAAAAGTGATTATGCTGATGTGGTAACAGGATATTTCCATTTTATTTGATTTCAGATAGGTAAATTGAGATAATAGATTAAGTGTGTACATTACTAGTAAGGTATAAAAATCAAACCCCTAAATAAAGATCTTCGCTACACACCATCTCATCTCGTGTAGTCAGTTTCTTGACTTAATAATTACACTCAAGGCAAAGCTGTGGTTCATTCGTGTCTCTGGTCACACAACAGTTTCCCAACTGTGCACATTCTCTGCTCCCCCAAAAGCTGGTGCTTTTGTTGTTGATGTTGTTGTTGAATGAGATATTGCTGCTTCTCTTCACTCACCTTGCAATTTGCCCCATGGAAAATGTAAATTTGCAAAGCAGGATCAAAAGCAGTGGCTACACCACCAATGTTGTGTGCATGTGAGAGGCAAAAATAACAGAAGCAGGAAATACCCACCATGCTGAGGGCTCAGCCCAGGAACACATCCCAGCCCAGCAAAGCCCCAGAGCAGCTGTCACTCTGGATTGCTCAGTGGGTAGGGACACTCACTTCTCAGGAAAGACAATTTGTTGGAAAAATTTGTTGGACTCATTTGTGAGAAATGTGGAATTATGTTGGGGGTAGTGAAGACAGGGCACTCTAGGCAAGGTGGGTGAGTGTGGGTGCCCCATAGAACCAGGTGCAAAAACATCCAGTTTGGGGCTGTGGGTTCCTGGCCTATCATGGTATTCCCACCAGCCCCTCCCAACACCTCTAACCTGCAGTAGTAACTGAAGTGCTCAGTGTGTGGTCCTCCCTTATTAAAACTCAAGCTCCACAAGGTATGGAACTTTGGCTCTTTTGTTCAATAAGGTATATCCTCCAGCTCCTGGACCAGGAGGTGCCTAAGAATGAACTGATTCATTCATGTGGATTTCTTCCTGGCCTGGTTGGAGATCCTCCCCACCTGCTCCCAGATGGAAAAAAGCCATTTTAATTGCACAAACCAGGCCTCCATTTTACTTTCATCTTGAGCCTTGGAATAATCTTTCATCTTTGGTTCTGTAACCTTCAACAGCATGTAGGGGCAACTGGGATCTGGCCACCATGGGTGCCGTCACCCAGTGTTACTGGGACATGGGCACCCAGCAGCACACCTGGGCCAAATCATCCAGATCATGAAGGTAGAGGAGATTGCAGCCAGCAAAGTGCTGGCAGCCAGCGGTTAAACAGTTCCAAGACTTCAAGATCAAGTTCCTGCTGCCCCATCAGGTCCTCCACTATCAGCACAAGCCACGCTTCACCACCAGGAAGCCCTACATCTTCTAGGTGCAGGGCCTTCTCAACCAGATAATATCACCTGTTCAGAACCCGAGGAGTAGTTTTGGAGATGTCTTCCAGGTCCTCATTCCAATGGATTAACTGACCCATCTGGACCAAAGAACTGACTCAACTGGTCTTGTCACCTCCACTCAAGAAACTTGTCTTGCATCCCAAAGGATTGGCTGACCCACCCAGGCAATGACCTAAACCAAGGGACTGATGCTTCCACCCCAAACCCAGCCAATTAGCAGACCCTATCTACTTAATCCTCTGCCTGTCCTGAAAAACCTTAATCCAAACTGTCCTGAAAAACCCTGTCTTGGCTGGGAGTGGTGGCTCACGCCTGTAATTCTAGCACTCTGGGAGGCCGAGGCAGGTGGATCATCTGAGCTCAGGAGTTGGAGAACAGCCTGAGCAAGTGTGAGACCCTGTCTCTACTGAAAATGGAAAAACTAGCCAGGCACTGTGGTGGGCAGCTGTAGTTTCAGATACTCAGGAGGCTGAGGCAAGAGGATCACCCAAACCCAGGAGTTTGAGTTTGCTGTGTGAGCTCGGATGCCATGGCACTCTGCCCAAGGTGGCAGAGTGAGACTCTGTCTCAAAAAAAAAAAAAAGAAAGAAAGAAAGAAAGAAAAGAAAAAAAGAAAAAGAAAAAGAAAGGAAAAGAAAACTCTGTCTCCCGAATTCTCAGGGAGGCAGATTTGAGAAAATCCTTCTGTCTCCCTGCTTAGTGCTATGTGGAATAAACTCTTTCTCTGCTGTAAAAAAAAAAAAAAAAAAAAAAGAACGAACAGATTCAATAACACATACCAGATTGAAAGGGGAAAGGAAACAATGTCTTTCATCATCTCAATGATATAGCCTTGGACTTCACTGTTGAAACAAACTGAGAAACAAGATGCAATTTCCCCTGTGGCTGGATGTTGAGTTCAATTATGTTTTTAGATGGTGACAGAACTTGGCATGGAAACTGGAAAGACTGTTTCCTCAGTCTAGGTTTCCCCAAAACAAAGCCTTGCTGAACACTGGGTAATTCAGGGGTGGGGCAGGGAAGAGAGCAAGATGGGAAAGAGGGAAAAGTGACACTGGGTTACAATATGATGTCACCACTGTGGGCAGTGAGGGCGCAATGGCATAGGACCTTCAGAAAATCCTTCAGAAGGACCCCAAAATTTTCACTGGAAGAATGAGGAAACAAAGCTATTTGTGCCCTGTCTTCACTACTCTCCATATAATTCCACATTTCTCACAAATGAGCCCTAGCTTCTGTATCCATTAGTTGCCTTCCCCCAAGAGCATTAACATCCCCATCCTCCCAAACATACACGCACAACTCACAACATGGTACTCACAGCAGCACTTGTACTGCAGGCTCCCCTGCTGAAGAAGAGGGCTCCAGCACAGAGACCAGACAGTTACATGGTATGTTCTTGAGCTGGGACAGCATCAGTGTAATGTGAGTCCTCATTCACATGGAACTGTTTGCTGCCACTGCCATCAACACCAGATGTGGCCAGGTGATTGTGCCCTGTGGTGTAGGACATCCAAGGTGTCTGCTGTCAATCGTGTGACTGCGCTTTCCCTTACCAGGTGAGGTGAACTGTCTGAACTACCCATCATGGCCTTAGTGGTCACCCTTTACTGTTCCTCCTTCTCCTTCCAGGTCTTCACTTCTGTGTCTTGCCCATAATTATGCAAAATCTAATTCCTATAATGAATCCCTTGTCCCACCATTCTCATAGAGATTTTGTTCTCCTGCCTGACTCTTGATTGAAAGTTGTTAACAGCAAAAGTGGTTCCAGGAGAACAGAGTGATGATAAGGGAAATCTGGTTCTATGATCTGGGTAAATGTGGACTGGCCATGTTCCACTGATAGGAGGCACAGAGAAGTGCCATTGAATGGAGTGACTCATACTTAACCTCACATGCTGTCTACAGTCACCTGGGCCATGTGCCTGTAAGGCTTCAGGTGGCCAAGTAGTTGCTGCTATTGAACATTTTAGTGGAAATATAATCTAAGGGCTACAGGGTTGGTTGGTCACTTCTAGGAGAGCTGGAAGGCTGGGAGGAAAAAAAGATGAGGTTAGGGCTTGTACATTTCCCACTTAAGACTTGTATAAGTTATCAGAAAGCTTCTGCAGCTGTTCTGAAAGACACCGTCTCCCTGATAGCCCAGGGTAGAGATTTGTGAAAGCCAAACCCAGAGGCTAACCTTGAAGGCTGAACGCTAGAGCACACACACCAAGCCAGAAGCCAGTATCCAGTGCATCCCTCAGAGCTGGAAAGCTCCTGTCTGGGAAGCAAAAGGTGGTATGGGCGTGGCTTCTCTCACTCAAAGATTTAATAGTCCACAGAGGAATTTTTGCTTCTTATGTTTATGCTGTAACCTTGAACTCAAGGTTCTGTAAGGCATCCTATCCTATTCAAGGGAGAAGTGGTTCTTCCAGTGATATAGTAAAACTCTTATCAAATGGGAGCTGAGACTTCCCCCTAGTCAATGTGGACTCCCCACACCAATGAACTGACAGTCAGCTCTGAGAGCTGATCTTTATCAGCTGTGTCCATGGGCTTCATTGTCATTTGGTTTCCAGCCAAGTTTGACTAACAGAAGGATTGACAGAGTGAAAGGATAGGTGGAGAAAGAGACCAAGGAGTTATGCCTCTTAATGCCTCCCTGCTATGTCCTCTACTTGAGACCATAGCTCCTGTCACACAGACCTCTCCCATAGCTGTTGGTCACCTTAAGTTTCTTTGACCCTTCAGGCCTAGGATTAGTAATATCTCTCTGCTGTTAGTACTGCACACTGTCCACCTCTACATAAATAACATCTTTTGAATATGTGAGTCTTCCTGCCAGCTCCCTGACCAATGCACATACAAGAAAGCTGAAATCTGGCCAAGCGTGGTAGCTCACACCTGCAATCCTAGTACTATGGGAGGCTGAGGCATGTAGATTGCCTGAGCTCAGGAGTTTGAGTTCAAGACCAGCCTGTGCAAGAGCAAGATCCTGTCTCTACTAAAAACAAACAAACAAACAACAACAACAACAAAAACTAGCCTGTACTCCCAGCTACTCAGAAGCTGAGGCAAGAAGATCATTGGAGCTCAAGAGTTTGAGGTGTTGCTGTGAACGATGATGCCATGCAGAGTAAGACTTTGAAAAAAAATAAAGAAAGGAAGAAAGAAAAGAAGAAAGAAAAAGAAAGAAAGAGAGAGAAAGAGAGAGAGGGGGAGGGAGGGAGGGAGAGAGGGAGGAAGGAAGGAATGAAGGAAGGAAGAAAGGAAGGAAGGAAAGAAAGAAAGAAGGAAGGGGGAGAAAGAAAATTGAAATCTGAATCTCATTCTTTTCAACTTAATTTTCTCATTATCTCTCATACTTGTAAGTTGTTAAGTACATAGTCATATCAACTGTGAATAGTTAATTTTCATCATTAAAAGAAACAGTTTTAAAATAGTAAAACAGGCAAAGGTTTCTCAAAACATTGAAATAAATAACTAAACAAATTTGAAAGATTAGGCTTTGTTAAAGTTTAAAAAGTATTGCTTGTTTGCTTGTTTTTTCTTGTTTTCTTTCTTTCTTTTCTTTTCTTCTTTTTTTTTTTTTTTTTTTTTTTTTTGAGTCTCACTTTGTTCCCCTTGCTAGAGTGTCATGGCATCACAGCTCACAGCAACCCTCAAACTCTTGGGCTCAAGTGATTCTCTTGCCTCAGCCCCTCAAGTAGCTGGGACTACAGGCACCTGTCATAATGTGGGGCTATTTTTAGAGATGGGATATCTAGTTCTAGCCTAGGCTGGTCTCGAACTCCTGAGCTCAGGTGATCCATTTGCCTCAGCCTCACGGAGTTCTAAGATTATAGGCATGAGCCCCTGTGCTGTCAAAACTATTGCTTTTCAAAGGATACTGTTAAAAAAAATGAGAAGCAACCCACAGGCTAGGAGAAAATACGCACAAAGTATATATTTGATAAAAGACTGTTATCCATCCAGAATATGTAAAGAACTCAACAATAAGAAGGCCAAAAAAAATTTTAATTGGGAAAAAAGTTTTAAATGGAAAAAAATATTTGGATATTTCACCAAAAAAGATAGATATAAAATAAGCAAATGGAAATGCAAACTGAAATTACAGTGAGATACAACTACACACACATTAGAATGACTAAAATTTGAACAGCTAACATACCAAATGTTTGCAAAGACGTAGTGCAACTAGAACTCTCATATATTGTTGGTGGAAATGGAAAATAGTATGAGAACTTTGGAAACCAGTTGACACTTTCTTAATAAGCTAAACATACACTCAACAAATGACTCAGCAATTCTACTTGTGCATAAATGTAGCAGCTCTACCATTATTAGCCAATGCTGGGACACAGCTCAAAACAACCCATGGCAGGTGAATCAGTAAGTAAAGTGTGTTACATTCACATAATGGAATGTGACTTAACACCAAAAGAAACAAACTACACATATGTGGAACAGCATGGATGAATCTCAACAACACTGTGCTGAGCTGTGGGAGACAGACAAAAAAGAGTATGTATGTGTGATTCCATTTACAAGAAACTCTAGAAAGAGCACATCAAAAATGACTACAGCCATCAGCCAGGGGTGACATGAGGCCAGGGGTGTATGGAACAGGGAGGCTAATAATCAGGGTGGGATCAAGGGAACTCTTTGGGGTGATAGAAATATTCTGTATATTGGGATGATAGTTACACGTGTGTATACATTTGTCTAAACTTACTGAAATATACACTTAAAATGTATGCATTTTGTTGTTTGTAAGTTATACATCAAAAATTTGATCCAGAAAGAAAAAAGGGCCAGGGAAGTCTGTGCTAGTGCACATCTGGCACTCTCGGAGGCTGAGGCAGGTGGATCACTTGAGCTCAGGAATTCAAGACAAGCCTGAGCAAGACTGAGACCCTGTCTTTACTAAAGATAGAAAAATTAGCTGGGCATTGTGGTGAATGCCTGTAGTCCCAGCTACTCAGGAGGTTGAGGGAGGAGGATCACTGGAGCCCAAGAATTTAAGGTACTCTACCCAGGGTGACACAGAGAGACTCTTTCTCAAAAAAGAAAAGAAGAAAAGGAAAGGAAAAAAGAGAAGAGAAGAGAAGAGAAGAGAAGAGAAGAGAAGAGAAGAGAAGAGAAGAGAAGAGAAGAGAAGAGAAGAGAACAGAAGAAGTAGAACATTAGCTGTAGTGGCAGAATGCTTGGACACCCCCCTTCGCACATCACCTGTGGACTGAAATCACAGTTGCTCCACAGCAGCCTCTAGGGCCGTGATTCTCAACCTTTCTAATGCCACAACCCTTTAATACAGTTCCTCATGTTGTGGTGAACTCCAACGATAAAATTATTTTTGGATAGAGGAGCAGTGTCCTGGTTCCTAAGACCATCAGAATTATGTGTTTTCCAATGGTCTTAGGTGATCCCTGTGAAAGGGTAGTTCTACCCCCAAAAGGGTGTGACCCACAGGTTGAGAACCACTGCAGTCTAGAGTGTGATTGTGGCCAGTGAATATGATCCCAGGTGCTGGGACGTCAGTCATACTGAAGAGATTGCATTTCAACATTTTCTCGGATGTGATATATTCTCTGACCTTACATAGACCATTACCCACTGCAACAGAATACTGAAAACCCTACAGGTAAAGAACTAGAGGCTGATCTGTTGTTTTACTGTCTGTACAGATTCACATCAATAACTTTTCTGCTGTTAACAGACAAAAATTTGAAATATATAAAAGCTATACAGGGTCAAGATTACAAATGAGGAAATGTAATTTTATCTACAGGTGGCTGATTACTTTCAACACAAGAAATCACATTCAAATTTCAGTAAAAAATAGCCATAAATCAAGCTCTGTCTCTAAATGAACTTGACCAGCATGTGAGAAAAAAACTTAGCAGTTCTCAAGACAAATCAATTGCAAGAACTCCCTACTTTCTCCCCTTCTTCTACACTTTGCAAATAAGAACCATCTTGGGCCAACAATTCATCTTTGACTAAACAGGCTTTCTTTCCTTACTGGGAACAGTGATGAAGCAAAATCTCTGCTAAATAGACCATAAAGTTTGCCACTAGTCCCAGAGTTAGACACACCAGCATATGTGTTGTTATCTAGGGTTTTCTTTTTTACATGGTATCTGGCCTGGGACCAAGAAAATGTTGTTATTAAATTGCACAGCATGAAGAAGGATGGTATTTAAAAAGAGAGGTTGGCAGAGAGGCAGATAAAATGCATAGTGCAGACTTATTTCCCTAGACTCCACACTTGAAAATTCAAATAACAGAATTTTGTACTGTATTATTCAAGGATAGATGATGTTCATACTAAAAAGGCAAAGGCATTTCAAGAATGTAAAGCGGTATCTGCATTAAATGAAAGGTTAGCTTTAGTGTAATTTAACATTGTATATGTTGATTATACTCTCATTCTTTGAAAAAATAGTGTTTTATGATGATATCCATCAATAAATCAAGATATTCAATTTACTAATCTGGGAGCTCTTTATAAGCCTGGACTACATAACTTTTAGTCCATCCCAATCTCTAGCACAGTGCCAAGCACAAAATGTACATCCAATAAATGTTAGCTGAAATAAAGTGAAAACTTAATATGCTTCATTTAGAAAAGAAAAACCTCATGTTCATATGAATGTGAAAAATGTGGTGAGATGCACAATGAACAGTTATAAATGAGCACCTGATAGATTTAAGGCAACGAAGGGAATTTCACTTTGCCTTTAATACGTAGCACTGTGATTAAGATCATGGGCTCTGCCATCAGACTAGGTTCACATACCAGATCTGTGATGTCTCCCAAGTGTTACTAGAGAACAAAAATGGATCATTCTCTCAGAGAACTCAGGGATAATTGAAAGAAAACTAATATTCACCTTATAGGAATCCCTGAAGGTGATGAAGTTGCCTTGCAATGAACAGAGGCTCTTCTTCATGAGATGATGAAGGAGAACTTTTCTGACATGCCAAGAGATTCTGAAATTCAGATAGCAGACAGTTTCAGAACCCTAGCCTGACTCAACTCAAATAAGACATCCCCCAGGCACATTATAATTAACTTCACTAAAATTAATGTGAATGAAAAAATTCTAAAAACAGCCAGAAATAATGAAATCATAACCAACAAGGAGAATAAATCAGAATGATTGCAGATCTCTCTGCTGAAACCTTTCAAGCTAGAAGAGGGTGGTCATGAACTTTTAATCCGGGATCTTGTATCCAGCGAAACTGAGTTGTATTTATGATGGGGAAATGAAATACTTTAATGACATTCACATGGTGAAGAAACTTGCCATAACTAAACCAGCTCTCCAGGATATTCTCATACCTAACCTCCATAACGAACAGCACAATCCTCCACCACCAAAGTAAACTCACTCAGAAACTTTTGATCAAATTCCAACTTCCACAGTGGTGAAAGGATTAAAAATGTCCACTGAACTTTCAAAAAACTAGATACTCAAAATTTTACCAGACTTATCAATATTCTCAATTAATGTGAATGGCTTAAATTGTCCTCTAAAGAGGCACAGGATGGCTGACTGGATACAAAACCTCAGACCAGATATTTGCTGCATACAAGAATCTCATCTTACCTTAAAAGATAAATATAGATGCAGGGTGAAGAGATGGTCATCTGTATTTCAGGCAAATGGAAATCAGAAAAAAGCAGGTGTTGCAATCTTATTTGCAAATACAATAGGTTTTAAACCAACAAAAGTAAGGAAAGATAAAGATGGTCACTTCGTGTTTGTTAAGGGTAGCACTCAACATGATGAGATTTCAATTATTAACATTTATGCACACAACCTGAATGCACCTCAATTTATAAGAGAGACTCTGACAGACATGAGCAAATTGATTTCCTCCAGCTCCATAATAGTCATAATTTCAACACTCCTTTGGCAGAGTTGGATAGATCCTCTAATAAAAAGCTGAGCAAAGAAATTTTAGATTTAAACTTAACCATTTAACATTCGGATTGAACAGACATTTACAGAACATTTCATCCCAACAAAAGTGAATACACATTCTTCTCATCAGTCCATGGAACATACTCCAAAATCAATCACATCGTAGGTCACAAGTCTAACCTCAGTAAATTTAAAAGAATAGAAATTATTTCTTGCATCTTGGACCACCATGGCATAAACTTTGAACTCACCAACAACAGGAATCTGCATACACTTAGAAAAACATAGAAGCTAAATAACCTTATGTTGAACGATAGCTAGGTCATAGATGAGATTAAGAGGAAATTGCTAAAGTTATGAAACAAAACGATAATGAAGACACTAATTATCAGAACCTCTGGTATACCGCAAAGACAGTCTTAGGAGGGAAATTTATAGCACTGCAAGCCTTCCTCAAGAGATCAGAAAAACAGGAAGTTAACAACTTAATGGGACATCTCAAGCAACTGGAAAAAAAAGAACATTCAAATTACAAACCCACCAAAAGAAAAGAAATAACAAAAATTAGAGCAGAATTAAATGAAATTGAAAAGAAAAGGATTATACAACTGATCAATAAATCAAAAAGTTGGTTCTTTGAAAAAATCAATAAAATAGATAAAACTTTGGGTAACCTAACCAGAAAAAAAGAATAAAATCTCTAATTTCATTAATCAGAAATGACAAAGATGAAATAAAAACAGACTCCTCAGAAATTCAAACAATTCTTAATAAATATTACAAGAAATTTTATTCTGATAAATATGAAAATGTGAAGGAAATTAATTTAGCAATACTTGGAAGCACACCACCTTCCAAGACTTAGCCAGAATGAAGTGGAAATGTTGAACAGGCCAATATCAAGTTCTGAAATAGCATCAACTATACAAAATCTCCCCCCCCCCCAAAAAAAAAAAACCTCCCTAAAAATAAAAGCCTGGTTCCAGATAATTTCCAGTCAGAATTCTACCAAAGCTTTAAAGAGGAACTAGCACCTATATTACTCAACTTTTCCCAAAATATAGGAAAAAAAAGAAATAATGCTCAACACATTCTATGAAGCAAACATCAA
The DNA here is from genome assembly GCA_963574355.1 of Loris lydekkerianus. Lineage (NCBI taxonomy): Eukaryota > Metazoa > Chordata > Mammalia > Primates > Lorisidae > Loris > Loris lydekkerianus. The sequence goes on from CAUYPK010157128.1 coordinate 21,209, forward strand.
CTTGATCCCCAAACCAGGAAAAGACCCAACAAGAAAAGAAAATTATAGAGGAATATCACTGATGAACATAGATGCAAAAATATTCAACAAGATTCTAGCAAACAGAATCCAGCAACACACCAAACAAATTATACATCATGACCAAGTCGGTTTTATCCCAGGGTCTCAAGGCTGCTTCAATATCCGTAAATCTATAAGTATAATTCAGCATATAAACAAATTAAAAAACAAAGACCATATGATTCTCTCAATTGATGCAGAAAAAGCTTTTTATAATATCCAGCATCCTTTCATGATCAGAACACTTAAAAAAATAGGTTGAAGGGACATTTCTTAAACTGATAGAGGCCATCTACAGCAAACCCACAGCAAATACCATATTGAATAGAGTTAAATTGAAATAATTTCCACTCAGATCATGAACCACACAAGGTTGCCCACTGCTTTTTAACATCGTAATGGAAGTCTTAGCTAATGCAATTAGAGAAGAAAAGGCAATGAAGGGTATCCACATAGGGTCAGAAGAGATCAAACTTTCACTCTTCACAGATGATATGACTGTATATCTGGAAAACACCAGGGATTCTACTAAAAAACTCTTAGAAGTGATCAAGGAATACATCAGTGTCTCAGGTTACAAAATCAACACTATAAATCTGTAGCCTTTATGTATACCAACAATACTCAAGCTGAAAAAACAGTCAAGGACTCTATTCTGTTCACAGTAGTGCCAAAGAAGATGAAATATTGGGGAGTTTACCTAATACAGTACATGGAAGATCTCTACAAAGAGAACTATGAAACTATAAGAAAGGAAATAGCTGAAGATGTTAACAAATAAAAAAACATACCATGCTCATGGCTGGGAAGAATCAACATTGTTAAAATGTCCATATTACCCAAAGCAATATACAATTTTAACGCAATCCCTATTAAAGCTCCACTGTCATACTTTAAAAATCTCAAAAAAAATACTTCATTTTATATGGAATCAGAAAAAAACTCAAATAGCTAAGACATTACTCAGAAATAAAAACAAAGCAGGAGGAATCATGCTACCAGACCTCAGACTATACTATAAATCAATAGTGATCAAAACAGCATGGTCCTGGAACAAAAACAGAGAGGCAGATGTATGGAACAGAATAGAGAACCAAGAGATGAACCCAGCTACTTACCATTATTTGATCTTAAACAAGCCAATTAAAAACATTCAGTTTGGAAAAGATTCCCTATTTAACAAATAGTACTGGGTGAACTGGCTGCTGAACCCACACCTTTCACCATTATCTAAGATAGAATCTCAGTGAATTAAAAATTTAAACTTAAGACATGAAACTATAAAAATACTAGAAGAAAGTGCAGGGAAAACTCATAAAGAAATCAACATGGGCAAGTATTTTATCAGGAGGACTGTCCACCCCTGAGCAATTAAAGCAACATCAAAAATGTTGGGACCTGATCAAGCTAAAAAACTTCTGCACAGCCAAGAACACAGTAAATAAAGCAAGCAGCCAGCCTTCATAATCGGAGAAGATATTTGCAGGTTATGTCTCCAACAAAGGTTTAATAACCAGAATCCACAGAGAAATCAAATGTATTAGCAAGAAAAGAACAAGTGATCCCATTTCAGGCTGGGCAAAGGACTTGAAGAGAAACTTCTCTGAAGAAGACAGGCACATGGCCTACAAATATATGAAAAAATGCTCATCATCATTAATCATCAGAGAAATGCAAATCAAAACTACTTTGAGATATCATCTAACTCCAGTAAGATTAGCCCATATCACAAAATCCCAAAACCAGAGATGTTGGCATGGATGTGGAGAAAAGGGA
>CAUYPK010157131.1:0-21806 GCA_963574355.1 Loris lydekkerianus
AGCAACGACTCAGCAAGGCCCGGCCTGAAACTGCCTCTACCTAGATACAGCCAATGTGGTACCATGCCACTGGCCCGACCCTGTCCCTCACCTCTTCCCCCGCCTTCTTTCCCTGCCCCTTCTCCACAATAAAAAAAAAAAAAAAAAAAAAAAAAAAAAAAGAAATACATTCCACATTTACTAAGTTTCACATATACCCTTGTAAGATGCACCACAGTTGTAATTCCACCAATCCCCCTCCTTCTGCCCACCTCCTCCCTCCCCTCCCTTTACCCCTTCCCCATATTCTTTGGTTGTAAATGGGTATAGCTTTCATGTGAAAGCCATAAATTAGTTTCATATTAGGACTGAGTACATTGGATACTTTTTCTTCCATTCTTGGGATACTTTACTAAGAAAAATACGTTCCAGCTCCATGGATATAAACAGGAAAGAGGTAAAGTCTTTGTCTTTCTTTAAGACTAGCCTATATCATAAAATCCCAAGACCAGAGATGTTGGTGTAAATGTGGAGACAAGGGAACACTTCTACTCTGCTGGTGGGAATGCAAATTAATACATTCCTTTTGGAAAGATGTATGGATCTGTCTTTTTAAATGATCTTTTAGTTTTATTTATAAATATAACTTGACCATTTTTTAGAGTTTGGGAGAAAAATAAGAAAAAGTAGGTAATGAATGACTTCCTATTGAACCTCAGACTCAAACATACTCTTGACAAATGTCACTTTTTTGCTTGTTTATTATTATACATGCTAAATATGTCGTTCCAGGAATCCTATGATTTCTTTTCTGAAGGTACAGATCTTTAATCCTTCTTTACAAGGTTTTTGTTTCTACTACTTATCTTAAACATTATTATTATTAAATTTTAAGCCTTTTTAATTTTGTGAAGGCAAAAGCGAAAAACAAACACATGTATATGTAATGAAAAATATTAACTTTATTATTCTCAGATTAATAATTCATTCCACTTAATTCACTTTATTCATTTAAAAAATTGTTTACTATGTAATAGGCAAGGTACAAGCTACTGGGAACATCAGAAATTAAAAGATTACCCATCCTCAGGAGACTTACACCCTATTGAAAGGATACAAATGCATCTCAATGATTATCACATACAATGTGGTAAGTGACATAATAAAAATGTACACAAAAAAAGGAAGATCTAACCCCAGTAGAAGTGGATAAAGAACAAGCAAGATGCTGAGAAAAGAGTCAGATCAACATTTTATTGAGTGCCTGACATTAAGAAACTTAGTGTCTGAAAAATAAAGTAGTAAGCAAAAAAAAAAAAAAAGAAAAAGAAAAAGAAAAGAAAAAAGAAAAAAAGAATGTGGCCCTTTCAGGGAACTCCCCGACTCCCTTTCCCAGGACAATCAGTGCTGATTCTTATACCTGTAGCCCTTGGGTTTCTCTATGCTGGATGAAATCTGAAATATATGCATCCTCCCAGGGTTTCTGCAACATCAATTCCCTTTTCCTGACTGTGAGAGAGAGAGCTTTGTAGCCCATCTCCCAAAGCTTAGACGCCCTACTACCATGACCATACCCATGACTGAACTACCAACTGCAACAGCTTGTTTTACTGAGATCAAAAGGTTTCTCTTTGTGTTTGGAGGAGGTTGTCTCAACAGCTTTATGTTAACAGGGACAGTGACAAGAGCCATAGTAACCAAGACAGAATGAGTGCACTGATGCAGACACAGGCACACAGATGTGAATGTTAGCATGCAGGGCAAGGAAGTCTTCAGAAAGGTGGACGTACTTTGTCACACCAGGCAATAGATGAAAACTTGTGGACACAGTGGGAGACAAAGTCAGAGTGAAGGAATGAGTGATTTTAAAACAGAGGTATGATGAGGGTGAAACACACACAGAGGTGTCAGAGGGAGAAAATAGAGGGAGGGTTTGGTTATAAAGAGAGGGCAAAATAGGGAGAGGGCAAAATAGGGAGAGGGCTAAAAGGAAAGAGATTGAAATACAGAAAGTTGCCTTGCAGGAGAAGGAGACACACAGAGACTCCTTCACAGGACACCAAAATACAGAGAACTCAAGGGGCCAAGAGAGAAACAGAGAGTTGGCTGCTGTGGAGTAGAGACAGAGAACATGGTGGGCCAAAACAGAACCAGGGAGAGAGAGGGGGCCTTGAAGGCAGAAAGAGACACAGAGGGAGGTATCTCACAGTGTTGTGCTGAGACAGGCAAACAAAGGTTGCTATCAGGTAGAGAGATTCCCAGAGGGTGTCATGTGGCTACTGGACCCACACACAGGCTGGCAAGGGAGACACATACACAAACAGCTTTGTGAGGGGATAGAGGCACCAATAGAGACACACTACACAATGGGATGTTGGTATGAGCACACACACTGCACCCCACCTCAGACCTGCCTGTGGCTTCAGAAAAAAGACTGTGGGCCCTTGGCTGGGTTGGGTCACACGGCCAAACATTGGCCCTGATTTCTATAAGGTAGATTCAGATTTTCCAATGTGTGGCTTGTCATCCCTTCAGGAGTCTTGGCCTGCCTGGCCAGCTCTTTGTCCATTGGGCACCCAGATGAATCAGGTCTACCAGAGTTCTCTGATTATCCTAGAGGGTCCATGGAGACTCAAGTACTCCAGTACATACTATCTGGGGACACTTGGAAAATAAATACCATTCCCAGGATTGTGACTGTGAGAGGAACAGCAAACATAGGCCTGGCCAAGAAGTCCCTGTGTGGTCTATTGCCTGCTGTGGTGGGCCTTCTATCTGTGCCAAATGATAGGTGGCAGGATCTGCCAAGCCTGGCTCACAACAGGAAAAGCTTGGGCCAAGTCTTCTCCCTGCCCACCATGTCACAGTACAGTAGCACCAAGAATAGGAATAGCGGCCAGCTAGTGTGGTTGGGAATCAAACACAGGTGAAGAAGGGAGAAAATGGCATGATGTTTGCCTGAGGAGATATTTGTCTTTCTCTGAGGCTGGGAAAAATTCCTTTGGCCAATTTTCAAAGTGCCCACCTAGAGCTCTAACAGTCCTGAGCCTTTAATACTGCAATGCTCACCACGGTTTTTGGGAAGTGGCTCCCTGGGGGAGGGACCACCCCTCAAAGGCCAGGGGCCACTAGGAGTTAACCTTGTGGTCCCTATGCTCTCTCTCTTGGATGCTCCCCTGTTCCTTCCCAAGCTACAAACTAATCATGAAGACCCTTTCCTGCACTGGCCCCTTTCAGCCTCACACTATGGATGTCCATTCCTCACTGAGTGACTCCTGACTAGCATGTTCACATGGGAGTCAGTCATCCCATGATGTGCCACCATTCTGGCATCCTTTTTCAACAGAGGGGGCAGGGTAGAAGGCCAACGCCCTGGCTCCATATCTCCTGGGCAGAATGGCATGCTCTCAGAGCATAGGATACTTGTCTGTAGAGTTCCCACTCACCAGGGCCCATTGCTGGCATGTGCCTCAAAACCCGTCCCCTCTCTCACCACTTCTGCTTGTGGGCATGTGTACATCAGGTCACAAAGTCACACATGTACAAGGAGGCATGGGGACTCATGACTCAGGGAAGGAACCACCTCTTCCCTGCAGCTCTCCTTAGCTCTATCCCCAGACACAGAAATCCAGGGGTCCTTTTCCTCACTCAACCTGTCAGTCTCCAATCCTACAATCAGCTACATCACACTTGCACTTCCAGGCAAATGCTGCAGGGAATCCTAGCATCTATGCTTGGTGTACGGGCCAGGGACAAAGGCTGAATAAACAGCTGGCCGAAGGAACAAGGTCCCACGCTGTACCAAGGTTCACATTTGTCTTAGCTTGTGTCTTGTTAGGCCTGTGACAAAACCCACCCTCTATTACTTCCTGGTAAATTAGGGATTGCCAGTAACATATGATGCATGTCCTAAGGCCCTTGACACCCAATTCCCCACATGCAAAGTCTTCAATAGGTCAGCTTCTGGGTTTTATGTTTGCCTCACCTACCCAAGCTAACCTCATCAGGCACAATGCCAGTCTCTCTGCACACTGAGCTCCTGTTGGGCCCGCGGTCTCCACTTTTAGGGCTATCCTTGCTTTAAACATTGATTTACAACAAAATTTCAAAAACTCCAACTGCTTTCATTCATTCACTGGGTCATCCCCAGCCCTCTATGCACATAAGGACACAGAAATACCTGGTAGATTTAGTGCCACTCCACATGACAAACTATCCTCTGTACATTTTCTACTAAGAACCATTCCTCCATTTTGTCTCTTATTTGTGAGAGACCCAGAAACTTCATTGTCTGTAGCCACTGAGGCCTCACAATCCTCAGTTCCCAGCATCAATAAGTCTCTGGTTCAAACACAGACACACACACACACACACACACACACGTAAATGATATCACAAGAGAACAAGCACACAGAGACCAAGACGGAGAAGAACTTCTTATGAATTGAGAGAATACCCTGAATCTCTGAAGAACATTCCAACCCTGGGAATTAGATGTCCAAATTCTACTGGGCAGGCACATTGTCCCTTGACAATTCCCCATCCTTTGCAATCACTGCACCTGTGCTCCACAACACCCTCATTTCAACCATCACAGTGAACAGAATTGCAGCATTGAGCACTAAAAAAAACAAAACAAAACAAAACAAAACAAAACAAAAAAACCCAAACAACCAGAAGAGGTTAGATGGAAACCTGGGAGTTTGACAAGTTGGCACAGCAATTCTCAATCTATACACATTCTGGGAAGTACTGACAGGAAGATGTGGAAAGTCCGGTGAATAGCTGAGAATGGCTGGGATGGAATTCAGGGTACATTGAAACCAGGGCATCATTATTCAGGGAAACACACTGATTCGACCCTGATTCCTGCTTAGTGATCCTGATCCTCTATTGGGCTTGAATGTCCAGTATGTGGATCTCTCAACTTGCCTTTCTCTCTAACCCCAGGATAACATTTGGTGGCCACCACACCCACTCTAGAGATTCACCATCTCCACTTTACCCCAGACACTGGACAATCAGGCCTCCAGAACCAATCCTGGGCTGCTCCTCTGACTTCCTCACTGTTCTATGAAATGATATCTCCTTCCCTCAGTTAGTAGTACAGGGGATTGAGCCACAGGTCCTCAATAATGATCTAGAAGCAAAAGAATGACATGTTCTGCCCTGAATATGCCCACATTCCAGAATCCTACAAATGCATGCTAGGAACTCCTGGTGACAACAAAAGGCTCCACATCTAAGAAATCTGGTTAGAACTTGTGCAGTTGTGGTTTGTTAACCAGCAGATGAAGCTTTGGACACTGGCACCTCAAAGCAGGATGCTTCCTCATCATCAACCCAGGACCACTGGATGGGAGAGGAACAAAATGCCCTGTACCCTGGAGGAGAAGAGATTAGGGGAGGATTGAGACCATCCTAGGCACCAACTCTGCCCTCTGCAATCATCCAGGCAAACACATCCCACCAGCTCTAGTAAGGAGATAATTCTTGATGATCAGTTGATTCTTGAAGTATGGGTTCAGATGGAAGAAAAACTTCAACCTGCGGCATTCTCTGGGACATTTAAATTTCTCCACCTGCCAGGGAACATTGGGGGATGGTACCAAGATAAAAGGAAACCAGTCCTGGTTGACCTGAGGTAGGCAGGTTTCTGGTGGTTGAGTCACTTCTCTTTCACTGCTCTGCCTTTCAAATGTCACCACTACCACCCAGGCCAGGCCAGACTCAGCTTCACTGGCCTACCTCTGAATTGGTCATGAATGCAAACACATCTTTATCTTCTTCTGTGATTATAGGCAATATCTGTGGGTGGTTCACCATCTGCCTCCAGTTAAGGACCTTATCCCAGTCAGGGAAAGAGGAACTAGGCACCAAGTCATGCAGCAGATCTGGAGAACATTGATAATATGGAAGTGTCAGACGAGGGGCCGTGCCAGGCATCAAATTTACATGGCTCCTGCAACTTGCTCAGACCCTGCCTTTTGGAAGATATCCTCAGGACGCTCCTTCCTTTGGTGATGAGTTTTCAAATGACTGACTGCACTCATTTTTGGAAGGTTGACTTGCAAACCAGGACTCAAGAATTCCAGATGGCCATGGAATGTGGCTGCTGTACCCACACTTCTGATATCCGAATGGGCCCTATTCTCCCCACATTCTGGCTACCATGCTCCCTGCTTCCTCTGGACTGGGACTTACACTGGTGAAACTAACACTGAGCTGTAGCAGCCACTTGGCTGTGCCTGGTACCCTAGAAGCTCTTTGGCTGCAAGGCAGGGGATATATCCCTGACTCTACACTGTATGTGGGGGGCAGCAGTAGCAGCTTGTCAGAACCAAAGGAAACTCTGAAGAACACAAGTATCTTCTAGAGGACAGAACTTTGTACAATTTATGCCCAAGGTTGGACCACCTTGGGTGTAGGTGGCCAACTCCTACAATCAGGCACAACCTGTATAGGCTGTCCTTCCACTCATCAAAAGCCTACCCTGAGAATGTTTCCTTCATAGTTGAGCTCCCTGAAAGGACTCTTTTTGCCTCTGTCCTATTTTAGAGAGATAACCTTTCTTCCCTGTCCCCACAGAGGCTCACTCACTACCAGCGAGTTGCTAAGATCCATCCACACTGTTAGCATGTAGTTGTGAGAAGAGGCCCTAGTTGACCCAACCCCATTCCTGCTGTATCTTCTACCATACGCAGAGTCCTTTCCCTTCCCATGTGTAGCACATTCCCACTGTCCCTGGCCTTGCCCAGTACCAGTCCTCAGTAAGTAACAGCAGTAAGGATACAGCTTTGGCCCACAAGCCAGGGATACTCCAGATGTGCCCTCGTCCTCTGCCAGATGTCTCGCTTCAGGAGAACATAGTCCATGCGGCCTCCAGCACTCACTCTGCTCAGATGCTGCTGGATGTCTTCCAGAGTTCTGAGAGCAGAGCAGTGCCTGGATGCCAAGCACCCCTCCACTGCCTCCCTGTTCCCCTCCTCCCCTGGCCGCGGTCTTTACCTTCATACTCACTGTCCCAGGTCACCTGGCACACCGTGCCCCTCCTATATGACCTCCTCCATCTGCCCAATTTCTGCCACCTCAGCCACCCCCAGCGTTGGCTCCATCACCATGAACTCCGTGCCCTCTAGCTCTGCCTCAGTGAAGCTCTCTTGCACAGGCAGCTCCATGGACACGTTGGCTGCCTCAGCGTGCCCACGAAGCACCACGTGAACCCCCAAGCCCACAACTCTGTAAGTCCCACTGTCCTCCTGGGCCTCTTTGCCTGCCAGCCCTGGGACTGGCACCCCAGAGGGGTGTTTGCCTGACCTAAGACCTCTGAGGCCTTGACTGGCTAGCCAAGCGGCCCTACAGTCAAGTGGCACCTATTGTGGGGGAGCGGAAGACAGCTCCAAGAGCTGGGATTGCATACTCAGGATAACACACACAGAGCTTGAGGCTGCACCCTCTCTCTGACCTCCACTTGCCCCATTGGGGTCTTCACCCCATAGTTCTAGGGTTTGAGGACGGGATGGCAAACTCTTTACGCATATGCACACACTGAGCTTTGATATTCGACTTGCCCATTGGTTGGAGGGCGTTATGGCAGTGCCTTGAGTTGTGCTTTCTGATACTTCAGCCAATAGATGAAGGGTTCAGAGTACTATCCCTGTGTGTTCGCCCTCTAGCAACACAGCGGGAAGCAGCATGTCCCAGTCCTGCTCCTGTGGAGGTCCTGCAGGCCTGCAGCTGGTGCTGCCAGAGGCTTTTGACCTTTGTGAGCATTTCAATGCTCCTCACAATGATATCTCGCAGATGGAACACGTAAAGCCTTTCACGATGGAAAATAGCAAGAGCCACCAGCACTGTCTCATCCACAGCAGGATCACATGAGCCTGAAGATTGCCTCTTCACCCCCTGGCTTTCCTGAGGGCTTTGCTGGACTACGAGGATTAAGCCCCAGGGTCAGCAGCTCCATAAGGTCTGGATGAGGGCCAGGAAAGGTCAAATTTGCAAGTCAAAAATGCTCACGGCAGGCCATCCAGCAGGATCCCTCATTGCTTGTACACATAGCTCTGTGCAACCAAGTCCCTAGAGGAGGTTCATAGCAGGTGGAGGAGGATTTCTAGAGAACAAAGGTTGTGGTCCTTGCAAAGCAACAGTGTCTCCCTGGCCTGGGTGTGCCTTCTAGAAAAACCAGTTCTGATCAATAAGGGAAACACATACTGCAGCTTGTTCAGTGTGTGCTCTGAAAAAGATCTGCATGCCTCTACTGATGGAAATTAGAATGAGGCCAGGTTAGGAGTATTTCAGGGTTCATCCTGGACATTCTGGACACCAAGAAGATCCTGGGCATTTTTGTGAATCCAACACCTGGTACAAAAGAGAGCCCATGCTGCAGAGATTAGCCCAGGCACCTGCTGCAGGTAGCAGAAGATCTGTCCCCATGCACAGTGTCAGAATATCAGACAGTGGAAGACCAAGTGTAACTGAGACAGAGGCAAAGGTCAGCCAGGATAAGACAAACAGAAAATGAGAAGGGTAGCAGAGAGTGGAAGGAAGAGGAGACAAGGGACATAGAGAGTAGTGGGAGAGACAGCTTCTCCTAACAGGCTACAGGATGGACACACTTACTGTAGTTGCCTTTGACCCCTGGAGGCCATGAGAAAAGATGATGATCAAACAACTGCCTTCACAGGGGCTGAGTGTTGGGAACACGTGGTGGGGAACTTTCCTATACCCAGCAGACCCTTGGGAATGGCAGTGGGTCATTCTGTATGCTTCCCTCTCATCCCAAGGAAGACCTTCTACCTTGTCTCCTGAAATGCTGGAAGGCTTTGGGCAGAGGGGCTGGAGAAACCTGGTCGTGAATCATCATCTGGACTAACACTTCAGATGTCCAGAGTATCTAAACACAGTGGTAGCCAGAGAGTGGTGGTGAAAGTGTTTCCTCACCAAGGCTGTGGCAAAACACAACACACCCATATACTACTTATGGGTGATACATGCTTTCTCTTCAAAACCCTTTCAAAGGAGGCCCTTACTGGTGGGACCATCCCCCTAGATCTTGATAGTGAGTTCACATCTGCTGGAATTTTAAGGTTCTTTTAGTAGCATGTTCATCAGGTTTATACATGAGGTGTGCTCTTCATTTTAGATCCCCTGGCGCCTGTATCAACCTCTGTCCTCACACTGGCATAGGGGTTGCTGAACAGTTTACACTTAGACATTTTGGGTAGCTGACCTGCCTGGCTAGAGCTTTGCCTTGCCAGTGCCATCTCTGATGTGCCCTCCTGTTGGAGTCCCTAGTTGTGGATACTATACAAATATCCACCTGGCCAGTCCCTAGTTGTGGATACTATACAAATACAGTTCTACAGGCAGTAGGACAGTCTCCATCATTCCCTTTGATGGAAAGAGAAAGTGCAAGAGACTGACAGTCTTGGTGGCAAATAGTTCTACCTTGCCTTTTTACTGAATAGTTCTACCTTCTCCTTGTGAAGGCCTTTATATTCATTGGACAATTCCCTAGACACTTTGTTGTGTCCTGCATATCTATCAGCATCACTCTTAACCTGAGCCCTTTCCTCCAAGCATGGGAGTGACAACCACTGAGAACCAGCCCTCTGGAAACACCTGCCACTAGATCCAGGGAACATGCACTACCAGCTCTCTGGGTCAATATCTGTCAGGGAATGTTAGGAAAAGTGTGACCTTGCAGTCCATCGAAGCTACAGGTCATTTGATGTGGTGAAAACTTCCAAGGAAATGTCCACCTCTATCCTGAGAATGCATAAAGAAAATTAGAGACAGAAGAATGTGGTCCATTCAAGGAGCTCCCTGGCTCCCTCCACCAGGACCATCAGTGCTGATTTTCCAACAGGAGCCCTTAGGTTTCTCTATGCCCCATGGAGTCTACAGTATCTACATCCTCCTGGGGTTTCCACAACAGCAACTCTCTTTTTCTGATAGGGAGAGCTTTGTTGGCTATCTCCCAAACCTTAGATGCCCTCCTAGCATGAGCACACCCATGACAAACTAGCAACTGCAATAGTTTGTTTAACTGAGGTGAAAATGTGATTGTAGAAAGATGTCACAACACCTTTATGTTAACAGAAACAGTGCCAAGAACAATAGTAGCCCAGACAGCATAAGTGCACTGATGCAGACATGGGCACACAGATCTGAAGGTTAGCATGTAGGACAAGGAAGTCTTCAGACATCTGGATGTATTTTGTAAAGCCTAGTAATAGATGGAATCTTGAGGACACAGTGGGAGACAAAGTGAGAGTGAAGGAATGAGTCACTTTCACACAGAGCTGTATGTTGAGGGTATCAGAAAGGTGATGAGAGAGGGGGGATTGGTTGTAAAAAGAGGGGAAAATAGAGTGCTGAGATGGGAGAGAGAGAAATACACTAAGTTGCCTTGCAGGAGAAGGAAACACACAGAGACAAGCTGTGTTGGGATAGACGTACACCAAATACTGAGAGTTCTAGGGGTTTTGTCTGCTGCATAGGAGAACAGATAGGCTGGTGGGGCAAAAGAGCCCCGGGGACAGATAAAAGTCCTTGAAGGCAGAAAGAGACAGAGAAGGAGGTGTTGTGCTGAGACAGACAAACAGAGATTCTTAGCAGTTAGAGAGGGTCCAAGAAGGTGCCTTGTGGCTACAAAATCCACACACAGGATTGTTGAGGGGACAGACATACACAACCATGCCTTCAAGGGGATGGATGAACCAATAGAGACACACTAGCAATGGGATGTTTGTATGAGCACACACACTGCACCCCACCTCAGACCTGCCTGTGTCTTTGTAATCAGGTCTCTGGGCTATTATTCTGGGATTGATCATAGGACCAAGCAGTTACCTTGATTTCCACAGTGTAGATTCAGACTTTACAGTGTGGGGTTTGTCATCCCTTCTAGAGTCCTGGCCTGTCAGTCCAGTCCTTTTTCAACTGGGCACCCAGGTAAATCAGGTCTACCAGACCCCACTCTTTACCCTAAAGGGTACATGGAGATTCAACTAGGTCAGTGCATAGTATCCCTGGATACTCTGAAATAAAATGTCATTCTGAGGTCTGTAATTGAACAAGGAATAGCAAACTTGGGCCTGTTCAAGAAACCCCAGTGTGGTTCATTGCCTGCTCTGGTGGGGCTCCTGTCTGTGTCCACTGATAGGTGGCAGGATGTGCCAAGCTTGGCCCTCAACAGTAAAACCTTGGGAGAGTCTTCTCCCTGCCCATCATGTCACAGCAGAGTAGCACTGAGGATAGGAATAGGGGCCAACAAGTATTGTAGGGAATAAAACACCAGTGAAGGAGGGAGAAAGTGGCATAATGTTTGCCCATGGAGATCTTTGTCTTGCACTGAGACTGGGACAAATTCTTTGAGCCCATATTTGAAGTGCTCATATCTGGCACTCTTGAGCTTTTAACATCACAATGTTCAGCAGGGTTTTTGGGAAGTGGCCCCCTGAGGGGTGGACAACCCCCCAAACACCACAGCCTACCAGGAGTAAATATTTTGTCACTTTACTCTCTGTCCTGAATGCTTTCCTGCGCTTTTCCAAGATACACAGTAAGCATGAAGACCCTTTCCTTCTCTGACCTCTTTTAGCCTCACACTATTACTGGATGTTCATTGCCCCTGGAGTGACTCCTCATCAGCATGTTCACATGGGAGTCAGTTGTCTCATGATGTGCCAAAATTTGGTCATATTTTTCAGCAGAGAAGGAAGAGGGGAAGGCCTATGCTTGGCTCCATGTCACCTGGGAAGAATGACATGTTCTCTGAGCGAGAGATCCTTGTGCTCAGAGGACCCTCTCCCAAAGCCCACCATTGTCATGGGTCTATAAACCCAGCCCCTCTCTCACAACCTCTGCTTTTGGGCATGTGCATGCCCAGACACAAGGCCACAATGTACAAGGGGCATGGTACCCATGCCTCAGGGAAGGAACCACCTCTTCACTCTATCTCCAGACAGCAAAAGCCAAGAGCCCTTTTCCTTACTCAGCCAGTCACTCTCCAAAATACAATACAGCTGCACCACACTTGCATTTCTAGACAAAAGCTTTGGGCAATGCTGGCCTCATCACTTGGTGTTCAGGCCAGGGACAAAGGTTGGTTGGACTGCCCAGCAAAGGAACAAAGTCCTATGCTGGACCAAGGTTCACATTTGTCTTTCCTTGTGTCCTGTCAGTCCCATGAGTAATCTTACCCTCTATTCCTTCACTGCCAGTTCCCGATCTGCAAGTCTTGAGAGGGTCATTCCTCTGGCCTTTATCTTTGCTTCACCTACCCAAGCTACTCACATTGGAGACAATGCCAGTCTCTCTGCACACTATGCTCATATCACAAAATCTCAAAACTGCAGGTGATGGCATGGATGTGGAGAGCAAGAAACACTTTTACACTGCTGGTCGGACTGCAAAGTACAGCGACCTTTTTAAAAGGAAGCATGGAGAAACCTCAAAGGCCTCAAGCTAGATCTCTCACTTAATTCTGCAATCTCATTACTGGGCATCTATCCAGAAGGAAAAAACAAACAAACAAACAAACAATTAAAACAAAAAAACTTGTATCATAAAGACACTTGAAATAGACTTTATTGGAGCTAAATTTACAATCACTGAAAGGTGGAAACAGCATAAAAGATCTTAAACCTAGGAATGGATTGGCAAGCTGTGGAATATGTACACCATGGAATACTATTCAGCCTTTAATAAAAATGGAGATTTTAATACAAATTGAGTATTTGTATTAATCTGGATGGAGATGGAACACATTATTCTTAGTAAAGCATCACAGAAATTGAGAAATACAAATCTATGTATTCAACTTTGATATGAGAATAATTGATGACAATTAATGACCGGTGGACATGTGGGAAGGGGAGAGCTGACAGAGAAGAAGAAAGTGGGTGAGGGAAAGGAAAAGAAAAAAAAGGAGAAGAAAAGAAAAGTAAAGAGGGACTCATTCTCACATAAATTGTATTTAATTTTGACCAAAGTACATTCCTGAAACATTAATTTTTAAATCAACTTGATAATATATTATTTAGGATATTGCATCCTCATTTATAAGTGAAATATGTTTGTTAGTTCCCTTTATAATAATCTATTTTTTTTTCAATTTTAATATCAGTTGTATCCACATAAAGTAGAATGATTTTGCAGTATTTCATCTTTTTCTATTGTCTATGAGATTGGGCATGATATGCCTTTTGAAATGATCTTTTAATTTTGTTTATGAAAGTATACTTGTACTTTTACAAGTTTACTTGTATATTTGTGAGAGTTTTTGGGGAAAAAAGAAGGAAAAGCAGTTAAGGGCTGACTCTGTACTGAACCTCAGAGTCAAAGCATTGTATAATAGACATACTTATTTGACAATGTGAATGTCACTTTTTTCATAATTATTGTTGTGATTGCTCAATATGTCATTGCAGAAATTATATGATTTCTTTTCTGAATGTATTGATCTTTGTTCTTTCTTTATGAGGTTTTTCTTTCTAGTACTTATCTTAAACATTGTTATTTTTATTGAATTTTAAGCCTTTTTAATTGGTAAAGGCAAAAAGTACAAACAAATAAATACATGTATATATCAAAAAATCATTATCTTCATTATTCTCATATTAGCAACAATTCAGTCCACTTCACTTTATTCATTTTAAACAATTGTTTACTATGTGATAGGCACTGTACAAGCTACTGGGAACATCAGAAATTAAAAGATTACTCATCCTCAAGAGACTTACATGCTATTGAAAGGAAAAAAATGTGTACCAATAATTATCACATAGAAGTTAATAAGCCATGTAATAAAAATAAAAATATACACCAAAAGGAAAACCTAACCACAATGAGGAGTTAGTAAAGAACAAGCAAGATACTGAGAAAAGACATTTCATTGAGTACCCGCCATTAAGAAACTTACTTATCCCTGTTTGGAAAATAAAGTACTATACAAAACCAAAAAAAAATTAAAAAAAAAAAAAAAAAAAAAAAAAGATTGTGGCCCTTCCAGGGAGCTCTCCAGCTCCCTACCTCAGGAATAACAGTGCCGATTCTTCTACCTGGAGCCTGTAAGTTTCTCCATGTTCCATGAAATCGCAATATCTGCATCCTCCCAGGATTTCTGCAACACCAACTCCCTTTTCCTGACTGTGGCTTTGTAGGTCATCTCCCAAACCTTACAAGCATTACTAGCATGACCATACCCATAACAAATGAGCAGCTGCAACAGCTCGTTTAACTGAGAGCAAAATGTTTCTCTCTGTGTTTGTAGGGGGATGTCACAGGACCTTTATGTCAACAGGGTCTGGGACAAGAGCCATAGTAGCCCAGACAGCCTAAGTGCACTGACACACAAATGGGCACACAGACATGAATGTTAACATGCAGGACAAGAAAGTCTTCAGATAGGTGGACATATTTTGTCAGGCCAGGCAATAGATGGAATCTTGAGGACACAGCGAGAGGCAAAGTGAGAGTAAAGGAATGAGTGATTTTCACACAGAAAGGTATGTTGTGGGTGAAACACGGAGTAACAGGGGTGTCAGGAGGGAGATAAGAGGGGGATAACTTGGTTGTAAAGAGAGGGCAAAATAGAGAGAGAGCTGAGAGGAGAGAGATCAAAATACACAAAGTTGCCTTGCAGTGTAAGGAGACACACAGAGACAAGCTGTGGTGGGATAAATGGACTCTAAAATACAGAGAACTCAAGTGGCCAAGGGAGAAACAGACAGTTATCTGCTGCAGAGTAGAGACAGATAACATGGTTGGCCATGGAGCAAGAGAAGGCCTTGAAGGCAGAAAGAGACAGAGAGGGAGGTGTTGTGCAGAGACAGACAAACAGAGATTATTATCAGGTGGAGAGATTCTCAGAGGGTGTTTTGTGGCTACAGGACCCATAGACAGGCTGCTGACGTAACAGACATACACAAATAGGCCTGTGGGGGGATAGAGGCACTAATAGGGACACAGTACACAACGGAATGTTGGTATGAGCACACAATGCACCCTACCTCAGACCTTCCTGTCACTTTGTAATTAATCCCCTGAGCCCTCAGTTTGAGGTAGGTTACAAGGCCAAGTAGTGCCCCTGATTTCTACAGGATAGATTCAGAGATTGCTGTGTGTGGCTTGTTATCCCTTCAAGAGTCTTGGCCTGCCATGCCAGGTCCTTTGTCCATGGGGCACCCAGATGGATTAGGTCTACCAGACCTCCATGATTCATAGAGGGCCTGTGGAGACTCAAGTAGGCCACTATATACTATCCATTGATATTTGGAAAATAAATGCTATTCCCAGGACTGTGATTGGAAGATAAATAAATAGCAAACTTGGGGCTGACCAATGAGTCTTGTGTGGCCCATTGCTTGCTGTGGTGGGGCTCCTGTCTGTGTCCAGTGATAGGTGGCAGGATCTTTCAAGCCTGGCTCACAACAGGGAAAGCTATGGCAGAGTCCTCTCCCTGCCCCCAAGGTCACAGAAGAGTATCACCAAGAACAGGAACAGGGGTCAACTAGTGTGGGAATCAAACACAGGTGAAGGAGGGAGAAAGTGGCATGATGTTTGCTCAAGGAGATATTTGTCTTGCACTGAGACTGGAACAAATTCCTTCAGCCCATTTTCAAAGTGCCCACCTAGAGCTCTGTCAGTCCTGAGCCTTTAACATCGAAATGCTCACCAGGGTTTTTGGGGGGAGTGGCAACCCCTTAAAGGGCACAGCCAACCTGAAATAAACCTTGTGTCCCCTTTCATTTCTCCTTAATTCTCCCCTTCTCTTTCCCAAGATACATAGTAAGCATGAAGACTCTTTCCTGCACTGGCCCCTTTCAGCCACATACTATGTCTGGATGTCCTTTCCTCCCTGAGTGACTTTTGACCAGCATGTTCACATGGGAGTCAATCATCCCATGATGTGCCACCATTTGGGCAACCTTCAGCACAGGAGGCAAGCTAGAAGACCTACGACTGTCTCCATGCATGTTACCTGGAATAGCATGCTCTCCAAGTGTGGGATCCTGATGATCAGAGGACCCTCTCACAGGGTTCACCACTGGCATGTGTCTGCAAACCCACCCCATCTCTTGCCACCTCTGGTTGTGGGCATGTACATGTCCAGTCACAAGGCCACACATGTAACAGGAAGCATGGGGACCCATTCCTCAGGTAAGGAACTGTCTTTTCCTTGCAGCTCTCCTTGGCACTATCACCAGACACAGATAGCCAAGTGCCCTTTTCCTCATTCACCCTGTCAGTCTCTCCACCTGCAACTAGCTACATCAC
The DNA here is from genome assembly GCA_963574355.1 of Loris lydekkerianus. NCBI lineage: Eukaryota > Metazoa > Chordata > Mammalia > Primates > Lorisidae > Loris > Loris lydekkerianus. The sequence continues at coordinate 16,267 of CAUYPK010157131.1, forward strand.
ACTTGCACTTCTACACAAAAGCCTGGGGGAATCCTGGCCTTGATGTTCGGTGTGCGGGCCAGGGACAAAGGGTGAATGGACAGCCCACCAAAGGAAAAGACTCCCACGCTGTACCAAGGTTCATATTTCCCTTTCCTTGTGTCCTGTCAGGCCTGTGAGTGATCCTGCAATCTATTACTTCCCGGGCAATTCGGGGTTACCATCAACACATGATATCTATCCAAAGGCCCTTGACACCCAGTTACCCACATGCAAAGTCTGTAGGGGTCAGTGCTCTGGGCCTTATTTTGCCTCATGTACCCAAGCTAACCACATAAGGCACCATGTCAGTTTCTTGCACACTAAGCTCCTATTCAACCCAAAGCCTCAACTTTTAGGGACACCCTTGGTTTACACATCGATACACAACAAAAAGTGCAAAACTTCCATGTGCTTTCATTCATTCACCAGGTAATCCCCCTTTTTCTCTCCACCTGTATGCACACAGGGACACAGCAATACTTGGTAGACTTTATTGCCACTCCACATCAAGACATATCCTATGTGCATTTTCCACTAAAAGCATTTTTCTACTCTGTCTCCTGTTTGTGAGAGACTCAGAAACATCATTGCCTAGGCCACTGAGGCCTCTCAATAATACTCCATTGGTGGCATCTACACAGCTGTGGTTGTAGCACAGGCAACAGACAAACACACACACCCACACACAAAGATATCCCCAGAGTAAGAGCACAAACAGACCAAGACTGAGAAGAACATGTATGAATTGAGGGGATACTGTGAGTCTCCAAATAACATACTAACCCTAGGTATTAGATGCCCACATTCTGCCCATGGGCAGGCACAATGTTCTTTGACATTTCTCAATCCTTTGCAAACACCACTCCTGTGCTCCACAACACCCTCATTTTCATCACCACACTGTACAGAATTGGAACTTCGAGCAGTTAAAAAAACAGCCAGAAGAGGCTTGGATGAAAATCTGTTAATTTGACAAGTGGCACAGTGATTCTCAAGTCAATCTACACATGTCCTGGGAGGCTCCAATGGGGGAATTCTGGGACCCCACTGAATAGATGGGAATGGCTGGGAGGGAACTCAGGGTGCATTGAAACCCAGGGCATAACCATTCAGAGAAACACACTGATTCAACCCTGCTTCCTCCTCAGTGGTCCTGAACCTCTAATGGCCTTGAACTTCCAGCATAACATGTGGGTCTCTCAAATTGCCATTTTCTCTAACCCCAGGATAAACTTTTGTGGCCATTGCACCCACTGTAGAGACTGGCCTACCCTAGTCACTGGATAATCAGGCATTTAGACCCAATCCTGGGCTGCTCACCTGACTTCCTTTCTCTTCTCTGTCATGGTGTCTCCTTCCCTCAGGTAGTAAGTAGTCCAGGATATTGAGCCACGGGTCCTCGATGATGATCTAGAAGCAAAAGAATGACACGCTCTTTTCTGAAAAAAGCCCACAACCCAGAATTGTACAAATGTATACCGGGAACTCCTGGTGACAACCAAAGGCTTCCTACCTCAGCAATCTGGTTAGAACCTGGGCAGCTATGGTTCAACAACTAGCAAATGAAGCTACAAATACTGGTGTCCTTCTCACACCAGGGTGCTTTTCCATCATCATCCCAGGACAACTGGATCAGGAAGGAAGCAAATGCCTTATACCATGGAGGAAAGGAAATTAGGGAAGGATTGGGAGCATCCTAGCCACCAACTCTGCCCTCTGCAATCATACATTCATCCACATCCCATCAACTCTAATAAGGAGTTAATCCTTGGCAATCACTTCATTCTTGAAGTAGGGTTCATATGGAAGAAATACTTCAATCTTCAGCCTTCTCTGGGACATCTGACCTCCTCCACAAGCCAGGGAACAATGGGAATGGTACCAAGGGAAAAGGACGCCATTCCTGGGTGAGCTTAGGTAGGCGGGTTTCTGGTTGTTGGGTTACTTCTCTTTCACAGTTCTGACCCTCAAAGGCCACCACAACCACACATGCCAGGCCAGACTTAGTCTCACTGGCCTACCTTCAAATTGTTCATGGGGGCAAGCACATCTTCATCTTCCTCTGTGATTATAGTTGATATCTCTGGATGGTTCACTATCTGCCTTAGGATAAGGACCTTTTCCTAGTCAGGGAAAGGAACTATGTGCCAAGTCATGCAGCAGATCTGGAGAACATTGACAGTATGGGAGTGAAGAACAGGTGGACACGCCAGGCTTCAAATCCATACGGCTTCCATATCTTCCTGCAACCCTTCCTTTTGTAAAATATCCTCAGGCTCCTCCTTCCTCGTGTGGTATGTCCACCAATGACAGCTTCACTAATTTCTGGAGGATTGACTTGCAATCCAGGCCTCCAGAAACCCAGATGACCATAGGGTGCTGCTGCTCAACTCACACTGCTAATATCTGGATGGGCTCTATTCTCCCCCACATTCTGGCTACCATTATCCCTGCTTCCTCCCAACTGGGACTTCCATTGTTGAAACTTACAGTGTCTGTGTCTGGTACCCTAGAGGCTCTTTGGCTGCAATTCACAGCATATATCCCTGCCACTAGGCTGTATGTGCGGGGCAGCAGGAGCAACTGGTAATAACTAAAGGAGACTCTGGGGAAAGCAAGTATCTTTCAGAGGACAACACCTTGCACAACCTAGGCCCAGGATTACACAACCTTGGGTGTAGGTGACAAATTCCCACAGCTAGGCATAGCCTGAATATCACTGGTTTGGCAGTCCTCCCACTCAGGAAAAGCCTTCCCCAGGAATGTTTCCTTCAAAGTTGAGCTCTTTGAAAAGGGCTATTTTTGCATCTGTACTACTTTAGAGAGATAAATTTTATTCCCCGTGTCCACCACAGGCTTACTCACTACCTGCAGGTCACTAAGATCCATCGGCACTGTCAGTGAGTGGATAAGAGAAGAGGGTCCTACTTGGCTGGACCTGATTCCTGCTGTGTCTTCTTCCTTGGGCAGTCATTTACCCTCCCATGTGCAGCCCATTCCCACTGTCCCCTACTTTGCCCAGTGCCAGTCCTCATGAATTAACAGCAATAAGAATACAGCTTTGGCCCAGAAGCCAGGGATGCTCTGGATGACAGTGGTCATGTGCTCAAGATGTGCCTTCATCCTCTGCAGGATGTGTTGCTTCAGGAGAGCATAATCCATGGTGCCTCTGGCACTCACTCTGCTCAGCTGCTGCTGGAAGTCTGAGAACAGACCGGTGCATTGGGGCCAAGCACCCCTCCACTACCTCCAATGAAATGCTCACCTCTTTACTGAAAATACATAAAGAAAACACTTAGAGATCTAAAAATAGATGTGCCATTCCAATCCTATAATACCTCTACACACTCAGAAGACCAAAAATCACATCATAACAAAATGATTTGTACCAGAATGTTTATTGCAGCCCAATTCATAATTGCTAAGTCATGAAAAAAGCCCAAGTGCTCATCAATCCATGAATAGATTAATAAATTTTGGTATATGTACATCATGGAATATTATGCAGCTTTAAAGAAAGATGGAAACTTTGCTTCTTTCACTTTTACATGGATGGAGCTGGAACATATTCTTAGTAAAGTATCTCAAATGGAAAAGAAAGTATCCAATGTACTCAGCCCTACTATGAAACTAATTTATGACTTTCATATGAAACCTATGACCCAGTTATAACCTAAGAATTGGGGGAAGGGGAAAAGGGAGGAGAGGGAGGAGGGTGGTGGGCAGAGGGAGGGTGATTGGTGTGATTACACCTGCGGTGCATCTTACAAGGGTATATGTGAAATTTAGTAAATGTAGAATGTGAATGTCTTAACACAATAACTAAGAAAATGCCAGAAAGGCTATGTTAACCATTGTAATGAAAATGTGTAAAATGGTCTATAAAACCAGCATATGGTGCCCAATGATTGCATTAATGTACACAACTATGATTTAATAAAAACAAACAAACAAACAAACAAAACAAAAACCTGGTCATGATGTATAATTTGTTTGATTTGTTGCTGGATTCTGTTTGTTAGAATCTTGTTGAATATTTTTGCATCACTATATTCATTACTCGTATTGATCTATAGTTTTCTTTTCTTGTTAGGTCTTTTCTTTTATCCCAGGGTCTTAAGGCTAGTTCAATATACATAAATCTATAAATGTAATTCAGTACATAAACAAATTAAAAAACAAATACCATATGAGTCTCTCAATTGATGAAGAAAAAGCTTTTGATAATATTCAGCATCCCTTCATGATCAGCACTTAAGAAAAGTGGTGTAGAAGGGACATTTCTTAATCTGATAGAGGCCATCTACAGCAAACCCACAGCCAATATCATATTGAATGGAGTTAAATTGGAATCATTTCAACTCAGATCAGGAAACAGACAAGGCTACCCATTGTCTCCAGTGCTTTTTAACATGGTAATGGAAGTTTTAGCCACTGCAATTAGGGAAGAAAAGTGATCAAGGGTATCCATATAGAGTCAGAACAGATCAAACTTTCGCTCTTCGAAGATGATATGATTGTTTATCTGGAAAACACTAGGGACTCTACAACAAAACTCTTAGAAGTGATTAACAAATACAGCACATCTCAGTTTACAAAATCAACATTCATAAATTGGTACCCTTTATATATACCAACAATAGTCAAGTTGAAAAAACAGTTAAGGACTCTATCCCATTTACAGTAGTGCCAAAGAAGATGAAATATTTGGGCATTTATCTAACAAAGGACGTGAAAGATCTCTATAAAGAGAACTATGAAACTCTAAGAAAAGAAATAGCTGAAAATGTTAACAAATGAAAAAACATACCATGCTCACGGCTGGGAAGAATCAAAATTGTTAAAATGTCTATACTACTCAAAGCAATATATAATTTCAACGCAATCCCCATTAAAGCTCCACTGTCATACTTTAATGATCTTGAGAAAACAATACTTCATTTTACATGGAATCAGAAAAAACCTCATATAGCTAAGACATTACTCAGAAATAAAAACAAAACAGGAGGAATCACGCTATCAGACCTCAGACTATACTACAAATTGATAGTGATCAAAACAGCATGGTATTGGCACAAAAACAGAGAAGTAGATGTCTGGAACAGAATAGAGAACCAAGAGATGAATCCAGCTACTTAACCATTATTTAATTTTTGACAAATCAATTAAAAACATTCAGTGGGGAAAAAATTACCTATTTAAAAAATGGTGCTGTGTGAACTGGCTGGCAACCTGCAGAAGACTAAAACTGGACCCGCACCTTTCACCATTAAGTAAGAGAGACTCTTGCTGGATTAAAGATTTAAACTTAAGACATGAAACTATAAAAATATTTGAGGAGAGTGCAGGGAAAACCCTTGAAGAAATCAGTCTGGGCAAGTATTTTATGAGGAGGACCCCTCGGGCAATTGAAGCAGCTTCAAAAATACACTACTGGTACTTGATAAAACTAAAAAGCTTCTGCACAGCCAATAACACAGTAAGTAAATCAAGCAAACAGCCCTCAGGATGGGAGAAGA